>JANIMW010023992.1:68061-82985 GCA_024582635.1 Todiramphus saurophagus
CAAGGGGGAATGGACTCAAGTTGCATCAGGGGAGGTTTAGATTAGATATTAGGAGGAAATTCTTCACTGAGAGAGTGCTTAGGCACTGGAACAGGCTGCCCAGGGAGGTGGTGGAGTCACCATCCCTGGAGATGTTTAAAGAACGATTAGATGTGGAGCTTGAGGATATGGTGTAGTGGTTAAAGAAATGCTAGGACAAAGGTTGGACTTTATGACCCTGGAGGTCCTTTCCAACCATAATGATTCTATGATTCTATGATTTAGGACAGAAAAGCCAGGACAGTCAGACAGCAATAATGAAGTGGCAGAATCTACCCAGTTGCCTCCCTTTCTCCTTTACACACTGTAGGAAGCATGGGTGGAGGACAAGGACATACAGATGGCTTAGGGAAAGAGATCAGAGTACAAAGTGTTTGGCTAATGGGTGAATGGAAAACAGGAACTAGTGCTTGCAGATGTAGCTGAGATGGTGAGAAAGAACATAGGCTTTGTAGCCAGCTCTGAGATGACCCTGACCTCTCCTGCACTCCAAGGACAGCTAGATGCAACAGAGAGCAGTGCCCAGCAATTCTCCCTTTGAGTTAAATTCTTTGGGATGTCTCCCATTACAAGTAGAAAACTTTACTGCTCAAAACAATCCTCTTAGCTTGATTTATTTACCTTTCTGGAGGATGAGGATATTGCAGATGAATACACTGTAGAATAGATGAGTTCCGGAAAAACTAACCATGAAAAGCAGAACAGACTTCCAAGTCCCAAATAGATGCCTTCCAAGTCCCAGATAGATGCCTTCCAAGTCCCAACCATTTCCCTTCCACCAATCACAGACATGTTCTCACCAGCCCTGCCCCTGGCCCACACAATGCTGAAGAGCTCTCTCCAAAGATAGACTGCCAAAGAATCCTGTAACTCCATGCTACAAAACCAGATAACATACACCAGAAGCATCCAGTGACTCAAGCAGAGAGTGCATCTGTGTGAGGACAGTCAGTGCTGGATCTCCAGACCTACCATTTAGCATACCACCAACCTCCTCTCACAGAAACTGATGTATTTGGTAGTTGTTGACTTCAACATCTCTGCATAGCTGAGACAAGCATCAGTTATCCCTCCTTCAAACTTAATCCCATAATGCTATCCTAAAACCAAGATATCATTGCTATACTTTTACCTCTTTGATAAAGTAGAAAAGGAATGCTCATTAGGATTATCACTTGTAGTGGGTCTGGCTGAGCTGCTTTTCCCCATCCAGCCCTCATGCTGCAGTACTGGGAGCTAGAGGGTGTTGATAACACACCCGTGTTACGACGGCCAGTGCTCACACGGCACCAGAGGATGGGGAGGCAAGACGAGGGAGGGGATACAGCTGACCTGAGCTGATCAGTGGGATGTTCCTTACCATATGACATCAGCTCAGCTATAAAGGGAGAGGGCAGGAGGAGGATAGGGGGGCATTCGGCTTGTCATCCGAGAAACTGCTATGTGTTCTGGAGCCCTGGTTCCTGGACTCGGCCCAACATCACCTGTGGATGGAAAGTAGAGAATAATATCTTTATCTATCATAACCCATGGCTCTTTTATTTTTGTCTTATTCTCTTCCTGCATGCCATGCTGATGGAGGTTGAGGGGAGTGATAGAAGGGCTTGGTGGGCACCTGGTGCCCAGCCAGGGTAAACCCACCACATCACTATATGGTGAAATATATCAAATAGAGGAAATGCATATTTTAAAAACATCTCTGCAGTTCCTCTGGCAGGAATCTTTGCAGAACTAAGAGCAATAGAACTGTAATCTCACAGTCTGAAGTGAGAGAACAGGTTTAAATCCAAAAGCCACAAACCAATACGTAATGTCTCTACAGAAAGCAATAGAAAAACTACACTCACAAAATTAAAATAAATAAATAAAGATTAACTCTTAAATTATAGCAGTCTTGTCCTCTCAAAATCTAGTTAATCCATGTCAAACTGTTTCACCATTAAAAAGGTCCCTCTGCTCATGCTCCAAGACACAGTCATCAGCTCTACATACTAATGGCTTTCTGCCTTCACATCTCATCCCCTTCCGAGTCCGTCCATTCCCCCCCGCCCCCCAGCTCTTTGCCATGCCACCACCATCAGGAAATCCCAGCAGAGCAATGCTGCTCAGAAGTTCTGAGCTTTGCACATATTTCAGTTACTGAAGCTTTCCAGGCAGTGGCAGGGCAGGGCAGCATTTATTGGTTCAAAGCACAAGGCCATGTTTACAGTTGCTGGTTTGTTCACTCATGTAACCACTGGCCACTGAAAATCCCACAGACTGCCTCAGTTGGCAGCAGACCTGCTTGGCCACAGGAGGTCATTCTAGCCAGAGCATGCTAAGGGCACACCGAGATGAAAGGCAACCATCATAGTATATACTTCAACAATCACAGGCCCATTTCCTGTAGTCCTTTTCTCTGTGCCTACAGCTGAACCAGCTTGTCCATTTGGGCTGATTTGGTGTTCTGCTTTCACCTGCATGTGGCTCTTTCTCTCAAGTGAATTCAGGTCAAGCTTTCCATCAGCAATTGAGCAGGATTGCTGCAGTGCCTGAACATGTCTCTGGTCATACAGTGATACTGCTGATGCCCATTGATGTAACATGGGGACTTCATTACCTAACACCACCTGCTACATCAGGATAGATCACAGCAAGACAAAAAGAGCTACAAGAAGGAACCCCATTTTAGATCCACTGCTGCCCAGTACAAGATGTTTGTGGACAACAACTTGTTGTGAGTGCTTTGCTAGACCTAAACGTGCCACTCCAGCAACCAAACATCTAGATCTTGATCAAGTTGGGCAGATCAAAATAGCCACCACTGAAAGTTGTAGGATGCTTCTGACACACATGGATGTATTTCTGCATTCACCAAGCAGCTCTTGCAGCTGCTTCTGTCCCCACAGGAGGCAGAAATGCAGAAAACAGATTTTGTGAGAATGGTGGGCTCAACCTCTTCATCTAGGTAGGATGAGCAGGGGAAGGGACAAAACCTTTGATATTGCATCTGGGAAGCTGCAGGGAACATGTGCCACACCAAAACACTGCAGACTCTCCACTGAGACTGTGGTGGCACAATGAGCCAGGGTTGACTGACCACAGTTTGTCAAGCCTAAATCTGAAATTAGCCTCAAGATAGATTCCCTTCCCACCACCCCCCCGAGAAACAGTGTTTATTCTAAGTAGCACTTTGAGTACAAAGTACAAAGCATAGGAAGGGAGTTTTATTCAAAATTAAATGTGAATTCATTGTTTTTTCAACTCCCAAGGTTCCATTTTACTACACAAAACCACGACCAGATTTTTTTGAGTGACAGGAACCCTTGCTACTTGGGATGCTTTGGAAATCTGACTGCTGTTGTTTAACAGTCTTTACAATTTTCTCCCTGATTACAGCTGCTGAATGTTGGGGGGGGGGGAAAGTTTTCTGAAATTTTTGAAAACATGCTTTTAATTATATAGGTCTTTAGATTGTTCTTCTGTTACATAATTAATAGCTCATCTTGAAAAGAGAAATAAAGAAATAAAATGGTATTCATCTTTATTTAGACACTGATGTAAATGAGAGGCAAACTGCTAAGCACATTCAGGCTAGGCCTCAATAAGCAAGCACCAGACCACAAAGCCAGTGATTATTGCTGCCATGAGGGACCAACATACTCATCTGGCCCAGGACACAGTGCTTCAGGAGTTGATTCCTTGGAAAGATGTCTCTTAGAAAAATCTGACATCTCCTTTTGAACATTTGTGATGAAGAATGTTCATGATCTCCATCCTGATACATTTTGAGTCTGAGCTGACCTAGCTCCACCAAACACAGACTGGACATAAGTGGAGAGAGTGGAGACAGAGCTGCCTTGCGGTAGAACTGAAGAACAGTCTGGGAAGTCTCTTGAAACACCTTCTGGTGACCACACTAGGATCTGGCAGATTTAACATAACCCTTGCATTCCTTGTACATGTTGTCCAAGAAAGTGATAAAGTCTCCACTAAGATTCAGGCTAACCAGACTGGGTTTGCTAAGCTATTCAGTGTAAATCAGGTTTTTCCAACCCTTTAATAATTGTTATGGGTTCTCTGTTGCTCACTTCTCTATGTTCTTGAAGGTCATAGACCAGAACAGTTAAAATCCTGCCAGTTGCTTCTCCCAAGACAAGGAGATTTATCATTTATTTGCTTACTCAGGCTCCCTTTCCATTAGCCTTTATGACTTTTGGACTTCGGCACATCAAAGCCTCCCCCCCTCAACACACAAGCAAATCCATCCATCCATCAGCACAGGAAAAGACCTTCAAAGTTGATAATCTTACATGCAGGTATCAAACTCTACCATAGAGGTTTTTACTCAGGACTATGTTTCTCAGTAAAGTCTTCACAGTGACATCATACAGCAGTACTTCTTACAGGGATGAGAAGTGTCCATGCTCTAGCCACAGACTGAAAAGCAGGAGGTGGCTGATGCTGCAGGATTGACACCATAAGCAACTTTATATGTCTTGTAACACCTCAGACAACCACCTCAAAATTGCAACCTCTCACTTAAAATCAATTTAGCATTTCAGTTTTATATATTTGTTTTGGTTTTCTTTTTAATTCCAATTATTCCAGCAGGAAGGATGCTCCATCTCACCCTTGAGATGGTTAGGCACATTTTTCTTATCTTCAGCCTAAATGCATTCACAGACAAAGTACAGCCATTTGTCCTCATTTATAGCCATTTCCCTCTGTTCAGATGCACTGTTACATGATAGCATTTGCCTGCCAAAAAGGATGCCAAGGACATCAGGATTCTTGACACTGACTCCCAAGGCTCTGGAATAGGTCACTGCATTGGGGGTGGGGGGAGGAAGAGAAGGGATAATCTGCATGTAGAATACAGAAATATGAGAATAATCATATACAAGAAGCTCCTTTAATCTGATTTGTTTATACATTATCCAAGCATTTTATTTTATTATGCATTTTAATAATGCAAAGGCTTAAAAGCTGGAAATAAGCATATTCCATGAGCTCAATATATTTCAGTTTGTACATCATTGTTTTTCCTTGCGATTATGCAGTTTTACTTTATCATCCCTTTGATAACAATTTCTGCATAAAATCTGACTCCATATTTCATTTTTACCCACCTTATCTTAGCAAAATACATCCAAAACACCCTTTGTACTGCTGTAGTAATATAACAGATCAAGAGAAGCTGTGGCATAAGAAATCAAAACCATAATAATGTCTTTGGGTTTTGCATTTTAAATACCGCATTCATTGTTGCACTGAGGTTTGAGATCCCTTTTCAGACATTACTGAGATTACCTTTGGTAATGCCTATTTCATTGTACTTTGATATAAAATAATGTATGTCATAAATCATCTAAGTGACTGTCATTAGAGTGAAAAGCACCTACTTATGATACGTAACAATTTGCTTTTCTAATTTGAAGGGAATTGTGGCATTTTAATTATAGAAGGTCTAAAGCCCTTGTGGATGAAATTACAGTTCAATGTAAAATCACTTTCTGCTAAGAGCTGTAAGTTAGGAAATTATAACATCTGTGCTCATCCATTTGTACATTTTGGCTGGACTAAATACAGGAACAAATGGAAACATTTTTAATAGGCAAAGATCTATAGTTTCAGTAACCAAAGACCTGAGAAAACTCTTCTTGTTTGTAAAAAAAAAAGAAAAAAATAGTATTTTAACATAGCAGACAAAAGTAATCTTTACAGGTTTTAAGCAGAAATTCTTTCAACATAAACACTGAAAATTTTGAGCTGTAGGAACTTCAAGGATGTACAGGTAGGGTTGGGTAGAGAAAACTATATAAAATTATTGGTGTGCTTCACATATTCAAGATTGCTTCCATTTGACAGTGAAACAGGGGTTCAGAGCCTTTTCTGTGCAGAACAATGTAAAGTTATTGGAGCACTTCACTTTGAAGGTGATCAGGGCTCTGAATGTGTACATTGTAGAGAGATTTAAAATTATGAGAGGTCTTCAAATTGTTTAGAACATTGATTTTTTAAATTTTTTTTTTATAAAATTGATTTTTCAACATTTTATTGCTTCAGTGTCTGGGTAATTACAGCAGACAGAAGCTGAGTTGCTTCTATCTGAAACCAGGACTTGCTTTCAGCCTCTGTTCCTTCTCATTCTCTTCTCTCCCTTTTTTCCCCCTCCCTACTCTCTTAATAAGTTTTCTAGTTTCCTTCACTGCTAGGACAGACACATCATGCTTTGTTCTTGGTCATAAATCTCTCTGACCAAGGAACCAGGAAGTTATTAAGGGTGAGGAGAAGGTCAGGTCAAACATCCAGTTTGATCAGACCTGTTCTGGCAAAATAGTCCTATACCCACCTCAGAACGTAACACCAAACACAACTGGGACCAGACTTATAATCAGCATCTCATCCAAAAGCACCCTCCGATACATCTCACAATGGAGGTTACAAGGACTTTGAGGGATTAAGGAGTAACCATTATTTGGGATTTAGTTACATGTACCTGGACACAAACACACGGCTTTCCCTAAAATCCCTATTTTACTCTTGCTAAATGTGAGCAACAATACAGAAGCCACCACCAATTAATTAAACAGATTTAGGTGTGCTGTATTTAAGAAACATAGTTCTCATCTTTAAAAATTAAGACTTCTTAATTTATTTTTATTTATATATTTTTTAAAGTTTTTAAGTAGAAATACAATTACTAAAGCCTCCAGGCTAATGATGCCATGGATGTGTTGGGGCAGAAGAGCCTTAAAACAAATGTATCTTAGCTTGTGTAAAGCAGCAAAACTTAGCGGGGACCAGTGGAACTAGGGGGTTTCACTTTGCTGAAGATTCCCCTGTACAAATCAATTTAAGTCAAAGTGTGACTGTTTGAATGGCAATAATGAGTGATTACTCACACAAGTAATCCTAAGGAATTTATACAACTTAAGTCTTCAGTTTGCTTTAGTGCTATCAGTTCTTGGGAGGAAAAAAAAACACAACCAAAACCAACCAACAACCCACATTAGTGATCCTCCAGAAAGTACACCAGTGCATCTCAGTGAATCAGGGGGGGAAAGGGGAAAGGATGAAGCATTAATTTAAAGGAATAATAAATAACATTTTAGAGAACAATTTCATGGATATATTTTTTTAATATAAATACACACACTCACACATACATAAGTTGATCGGTAATATCTCCTAGTTCAGAAGATTCTCCATTTAAAAATAAAACTATTTTGCAAAGGCTTAAACTAGAGCTTTATGTATTTTGTAAAAGGCCATATCCAAGTAAAATGAACATATTACCGAATTTTTGTCAGCTTGAAATAACACCTGCCACACACAAGGTCTTTAGCCTTTCATGCACATCATAACTTCAGTCTAAATTTAAAGGAACAGGGAAAGCAATAGAGCAAAGCTACCCAGATGTTATACGGTCTGTGCAACTGTAAACTTAAGAGTACCAGCTTTCCATCCAGATTTTAATGCACCAGAAACAATATGAAAATTCCAAGACACACTGGATTATTGAAATGCCTGGCCATTTTGAAATGAATCTTGGAACAGATGTACAGAGGCAGGCAATAAAGCTGTGATAATAAGGAACATTTCTACATCATCTCACAAAACTACTAATCTATAATGATGACCTAAACTATTCATGATAGGGTGGTTTTCATTAATACTTTTTTCAGCTCCAGTTTGAGTATTCCAGTTCCTTTACTCAGTTGTTAGATTTTGTTATTGTTGTAAAGCATTCGGTATCTACCTGACATTATCATTTATAACCCACAGCACAGGCAAGCAACTAAGTAACTTCATTTCTTCCTCTTTATTGACGGCAAACAGCAGACAAGAAGAGCAACTTAACTAATTTATTGTGCTTTATTTTATTACAATTAACTTCAAAATCTGTGATTTTCAACAGTGTTTACTGACTTTACATAATGAGAGACTCTGATTTTAAGACCATGCAGAACATCCATACTGCAAAACAAATGACCAGCAAAGCAAAGCTGGGTACCCTGAAACCTAAAATCCCCAAATCCCATCTGTTCTGAAATGTTTGCTGTTAACACAGGAAAACATCCCAATCTTTTGAAATTATTACAATCTTGGGTGGGTAAAATGTCCTCTAGATATTAGGCAGACAAGACAGAGTAAATCAATCTTTCATTAGACCAAGCAGAAGAGATGGAGACCAGGCAAGGTTTAAGCTCCCACCTGCTTCTACAGGTCAGCTGAATGCAAAGATGATGTCTTTTAAGCTTTCAGGTGGCCTGCAGAAGGGCTTACATGCCCAAAAGCTTGTCTAACATTACTAATAGATAGCCAACTAAATGACTTTGTGTACTAAAAGATATCATCACTTCCAACATCCTCATCATGCTGACAATAAAGCAGATTAGTCAAGCAAGTTGGATGCTGTGCCAGATTAGGCTGCATACCAAAGGTTTGAGTTTACACATATTACTCACTACATTTTTTCAGCCTATCTGTTCAGTTCATCCTGTTCTGAAAAAAAAATAATTTAAAAAGCATATTAATCTGTGTCACTCTTAGTTTCAAGGTTGCTAGATTCAAAGCCACAGGTTGTTTTCATCAGGGACATGAAATTTCAGTCTGGATCTGAACATTCCCGAGGTCTGCAGAGCCATCTCACTTTTCCACAGCATGAAGAAGGAGCAAGAGACTGAGGGAAGAGAGAAGAATATTTAATTCCAATGAAAGAGCAGTATCTTTATTTATATGAGTTATCCCCTGGAGTTTTGCCAGCTCCCTGAAGCATTAACCTGAATGCAGCTGACTAACAGCACTGTCCTGACAGTCAGATACTCACCTTTCAAATCTCTGCCAAAAGCTGGCAGTTAGAGAGCAACTATTGGGATGCTCTGGGGAAAGCCACCGACTCCTGACTCGATATTTTCAACTCTCCTTCCCTTTTCCTTGGAAGCTTCCTATCCAAACCCTGCTTAACACTTATGAAACAGGATGGGAACACAACCCAAGATAATTTTGCTTCGGTATGCACCTGCTCATTCACTCCAACCTCACCCAACAACTGCAGAGTTTTAGGCATTTTTTGGCTTTGTTTTTGCATAACACTCCCTGTGCCTTGCGCAGGTCACCAGAGGATGAGAGAATGTCACAGAGCAAGTTTGCTGTTTTCTTAACCTGAAAGAGGCTTTACTTAGTCCACTCTTTCACACCCATGTATGTCTGAGATGGCACATACTTTTTCCTCAAACAGCTTCACATGGTTGAAAGTATGAGAGGAACAAAAAGAATTGTTGAGTACAAATTTTCATCTGACCTGTGCAGCTTAATGGACTCTGGGAAGCAAGAGTAGGAAAGAGGAGAGCAGCAAAGAGAAGGTGTCCAAGAACGTCAGTCACAGTGCTGATATCGCAGCCACATTGGCTGGCTTCCCATGATGGCACTTATCTAATAGCACAGCTGGCCTCCACACTTCAAGCCAAGGATCCCAAGCGATAACAGCAACAGTCACACTAAGCTCTGCAGCAACAAGTGTGAGATACATCACAAAGCTGTGGGAAGGCAGCAATGTGGCACTTCTTGACTTGACACCTAATAGGTCAGAGTGATGCAAGACTGCTCCATATCCATTTGGCTGCATCTCCCTACCTTTGGTGTGAAATCATCATTTTCTTGTTAGTCACACTGGTGTTCCAGCTCCATGTTCCAGCAGAGTGAAGAAAGGTTTAATTTAATAGTAAAATAACTAAAAGGTCTAAGCACTACGATTACATATAAGACAACAATATGAAAAGTTAACAACAGCCTTGTAATTAAGGAATCTGAGCGAGACATCACAAAGTTCAGGCCTGAATCCATATTCTGCCACAGTCTGTCTTGTATTATTTTTGGACAGTTTCTTAATTCTGTATCATTCAGTTCCTCATCTGTAAAATAAATGCTACTTTTCTTTCTTTGTATCTTGAATTATATGCATTTACTGTACTGAAATTCATGGAGCCCAGATCTCATCTAGGACTTTGGAGAACTGTATAAAAGAAATCACTGAGGTTACTTAGACACAGAGACATGTGCGTGCACAACAAAACCATTCAAATGACTGCTTCCAACTCAGTCACTGCTTCCAAAGCCCAGAAGAAATAACTCTCTCCTTTCCCTAAAGGCTGTCCCAAGCAGTAGACTGCTCAGATATAAAAGCCATGACAACACTTGAGGACATAAAGAAAACAGAGTATTTCCAAGGATGGTGAAAGTTTGGGCATTTTAGAAGTTTTAAAAGGTGTATGTGTGTTGAAATATGAAATATAAATTTGTATTTACCTTGCAACAACTGTGAACTGTCCCTCAGCTTCCTCTTTTGAAATACTATGTTGCATTTCCCAGGTGTGCACTGATGGAATGGATTCTGACTTTAGCAATGCCTTGTGTCAAAGGGGTGGAAAAAAGCTCCTTGTGGGGTCCTCCATCCCACTTGACCATCCTACACAGCCTTTTCATTTTATGTAGAAGTGACAGCTGTAGAAGGGAAGTGATAGGAGAAGAAGGTCTGATACAGTGCTCTAGATGCATTTAATATGGCAAAAAGCATACGGTCTTAAATTGTCGTACCATTTTATTTAATAAATCAGAAAAATTGAAGAATATTGCAGACACCTTGCAAACATTGACCTCTCAAACTCACGGAGCATCAGCTCATGAGGCTGTTGCACAGATTCACACATCCAACTTCTTGACTTAAGCACAGTTTTATCTAAGGCTGGGAGAATGCCTAAATCATGCAGCATGAGGAGCACTCATTTGTGAATAGGGATGAGAATTAGAAGTCTTTGCTCAACAAATATCAAAACAAAGCTTTTCAGGTGAAATGCTTTACTAAATTCAACAAATTTGACAGGAAAAAAATATTGACAAGTTCTAGACTGACATCCTCTTTGGAGCTTAATTTGATTGGGAACAAAGCTTCATAAGAAACAGTGCTGGATCTTGTCAGCAGGTATCCATGTGTACACACCTGAGCTGCTCCCAGTGTCCTGATCCTGACCTACCTAGTTAGAGTCTAGAAATAATAAAACTAATTGCCTGCAAAGATTACAACAGTAGCATAAATGTATAATTTGTTAACTGCTGCCTCTGGATATCATTCCGAGTGCTGTACCAATTGTTCTGAAATCATAAGACCAATAAAGATCTCAAGAGGTCATCCAATGCACCATGTCATCCCCTGTCATCCCACAAGACAGAAATAATTAATATAGTATATTTATTAACAAAGATTTTTTTTCTGACCTGTTCCTACTGACCACTAATAACAGAAACTTATGGCTTCGCCAGGCAACCTGCTCTAGTCCATTGCTGTCATAATTTCTGGAGAAGTTTTCCTAACATCTAAACTCTCCTGTTGTGATTATGGCCCCCAACATGAACTTGTAAAACAGGTAATTAAATTTTTTCAAAAGCCTTTAATGTACTGTAAGATATCGGTCTAACTACAGCTAATATCTCTTAGACAAGAGAACTTCAGTTTTTCCAATTTCTCCTCATCAGACATCTTTCCCAGACCTTTGATTATTCCTCTGGACTCTTTCCAGCTGACCCACATTCTTTGACGAATAGTAGCAAACTTAGTTGAGACCTTATCAGTGCTGAGTAGGACATATGGTGTCTTGAGAGGTAGATGCTTAATAAATTTGTGGTACAAGGGCTTCCTTTTTTTACAGTACCATGAGGTTTTTTTTGTGAGTTTCTTGTTTGTTCGGTTCAAGTTTGCATTCAGCTTGTTACTCTCTGATGCACTGTGCAAGTTATTAACGAGAACATTGAACAGAACTGGAAGCGGGACAGATAGCTGTGGAATATTACACATCGCATTCTTCCAATTGGATAGGAGAATGCTGATGATACTCTAGATACAATTAACCAACTAGTTTTGTACTCAGAGTAGTCTTAACTGATTTAAGCTCTTTTCCTTTCTTCATTAAAGGGCATGCATTTCATCTATGCTTTTTCAGTCCAGTCTCAGTGGATTCTCAAAAATACCAGAAGTTCAGGAATGGCTTCAAAATTCACCAGACCCTACAGAACCAGGGCACATCCATTCTGTCTAGATACTCTTCCCCTGCTCTAGGCTGAGATCTAATATCTTCACTGATGCTATATCCAATTTATTTATTAATTAAAAGTCTTTGAAAATTCACATGCAAAGTCAAAAGATGTAAGCTGCACATCCAGCACTTAAGCCTGGTAATTTAAAATGAAAATTGAAACCTTACCTATACCTCATGGCTTGACTTGAAATTAGAGCCCTCATTGCTCAAGCAAAAGGTCAGATGTATCTAAAATACAAATTCTGGCTCCAGTAATGACTTTGGTAGTTAACCGCACAGACAGAATATCTGTCAAGACTTGGTTAGATAATACAAGTTCTTTGTTCTCCATCCTGATATCTAGACTCAAAAGATGGGATGCTACAGAAGTTCTGTTTCACATGTAATGTTCTCACAGAATTTGATAGCATTAGTTACCACAAGAGCTAAGAACATCTGTCTCTCTGGGGACAGACAAGGAAAGTAATTCAAATTAATTTTAAATCAGGATTAGTTAAGTCAGCTAATTAGTTAATTATATCTCAGCAAGAAGACACTTACTGAGATGTAGGGTGGACTAAATCCATTTTCAAATCCAAGCCAACTACAGACAGCTTTCATTCTGAGCAAAGAGGGCTACACAGCTCATACACTGCAAATTCACTCCTAATTCAAATGAATTTCTGGAGTGTCCCTTTTGCCACAAACTAACACAGAAAGGAGAGAGCATCATGTTGATTTTTAAAAAACAAAACAGTTTTTAAAAATTAATGGCTCCATGATTTAGACTTTGAATGAGATCTCTTTCCTATGTGTTACTTAATCAAACAGTTTCATTTGAGCAAGTGAGGACCCAAAAATAGAGCTGCATAAAAGTGCTCTGAGCAGCACACAGAAGGGAGCTCCATCCCCTGTTCCCCATCTGTCCTGGTGTCTCACAGCTTAGGATGTCTGGGGAGTAGCTGCTAAGGTCTACAGGTTTCAGGGCAGTGTGGTGCTAGTAGCAAATCCTGTCTAAAATAGAGTTTTGTATTAAAATCAGGTATCAAAAAAAGGAGAGAGAGAGAAAGAAGACTAACTAGTTTCATGGCATTTTCACAGCAGAGCAGAGAGAGAATCATTGGTTTTGAATATGCTTGCTCTGAGAAATGCAAAGCATAACTCATTTCTGATTCTTCCCCGCCCCATAAAGTGCTTTGCATAACTGATGAATCCACACTTTCTGCTGACCTTTTGGAAGTAGTTCAGATATTTTTGAACCTACCTAAGAAGAAATTCAATAAAAGCAGGTAAAGATGGGAGAGCTTTACCCACCAAGCTAGACAGCTAGCTCTCTTGCAGCCAAAAAAGGAATTTTTGATGTGTTTATGGCATTCAGTGCAATGCAAAAGCTTGTACCAAATTCTCTGGCATCAAGTTGCATGTCAAGGAGAGGATCATTTCCAAGTGACACTGGAAAATTGCCATATTATGTAGGACACAGAGTGGAAAGTCTGCATTTCCTTATAGATCTTCCACACCATTTTCTCAGACATACTCCAGTTTTATACAAGAGTGTTTGGGCAACTTCTGAGTAGAGCCAGAAGATTTTCCATCAGTCTTTCTGGATGATCACAGATCCCAGCACCTCTCATGGGCAGCATCAGACCGATCTCATGGCAGAAGTTTTCCCGATAGCCTGGTAGTGTGTCCTGGCTTCATGGCACAAAATACACAACCATTCCCAGAATTAGCCTGCATCCCCACAGCATGGCTCACTCTTAGGAGAGGCAATGAAATGCTCTGCTGTGGAGAAGCTTTAAGGGCTTCATGTCCCTTTGACCCTCCTCTACCTCTACAAGGACTTTAGCCCTGACACAGGATGGTCCAGTGCTCATTGACAAACTCCTTTAGCATCTCCTCAGTCTTACACTGCTGAACCAGATCAACACGTAGTTTGATTAGATCTCTATTCAGTGAATTTCAAGAGGAGGAGACAGCATTGGAAAGATTTAACACCTTCCTTGTTTTAACAGTGTGACTTGAAGCATATCTGAAGGACCCCCTAGTCAGACAGAAGTGAATCTGCTCCTTAAGCAGCCACTAACACACTGACAACTCCAAAGGCACTCCTTAACTCTACCACTAGAAGTTATCAGAACAGAAACTGGAGTAATGGACTTTTTAACAATAACTAAAAATCACTGAGACAAGTAGAGATTAACAAAGGGCTTTGTAAACTATTTGTCCCACCCTAACAGAACAGGTCCTTTCCTGCAAGGCTGCTCTCAATGAAGCCATCCTTCATGAGGTTTCTGCGCTACAGCAAACTCTGGGACATGAGAAGTTTCCTTTTCTGTAAACCCTGAGGCCATTTTACACTTACACTGCTGAAATCCTGCTCTCTGAACCTCACACTCTTTCCTTTTCCCACAGGGAGAATTGCTTTGGGAAGTCCCCTCAGATAAACATGTTCAGTGCTAGCTGAGGACGATTGATATTTCTCTTCAGCCAAACTGTTCCACCTGATCCAAGAAGGCAAACAGACAGCTTTGCTGTCTATTGTGCCCTCCCAGCCCACTCAACAGTAGACATTTTTCAGATAGGTAATGATGAGATTTCTGAGAGAAGTTTAAAAGCAATCAAGAAGGACTTCAGGGCACTGGGGCGACTGGTTCAAGGTTCAGGAACACAGGTGGTGTTCTCCTCTATCCCTCAGGTAGTAGAGAAGGGCACAAAAAGAGGATGGAATACCTATATAATTAACAATTGTCTGAAAGACTGGTGCCACCGTCAGAATTTTGGTTTTTTTGATCATGGAGAAGTTTATTTGGCACCTGACCTACTGGC
>JANIMW010023992.1:85819-96318 GCA_024582635.1 Todiramphus saurophagus
AGAAAGGGAAAAAAAAAAAAAAAAAAGACCCCTACATTCCTTTTACAGCATAAGCCCACTCATTTTACAAACAGAAGGAAAATAAAGAAAAGCCTCAAACACACACAATACAAAACACACAACAGGGAAGGTTTCACCAAATCTCAAACCAGTTCATGAGTATTACAACTTACCAGCTACAACATAAAAGAACACCAGGGCACCCAAATGCAGCAAAAACCATCTGAAAAAAAAAACCAAAAAAAACCAACCTAAGGGAGGAATTGGTGACTCCATAGAACTGACACAGGCACAGCCTCCCACCACTATCTGAATGTGTCAGAGTGCCTGCAGTTATTCTGTCCTGAACAATTTTCATTTACCCAGGACTAAATATGAAATTTCTAAGCTGGATTTGTGAATTCCTGCAGAGGCTTTGATTTAGTTCTAGACATGCTGCAGGGAGGCATAACTGGAGTCAAGAGTTACATGCCTTGTTTACTTAATCTCCTCCTCTGTAAAATTCTACAAAAAGGAGATCCCATTAAAAAAAAAAAAACAAACCAAAACACAACAAAAAAAAACCAAACCCAAACAAAACCAAACCCTACAAAAAACATGCGAAAGGGAAAGAGCAACAGCAAAACCACGTTTTTTAAACGTGTGGGAGATTTGTCAGTGTAAGAGGTAGGGCTGGTGTAGGACACCATTTCTGCCACACAAGTAATTACCTTGGGTCCTCTTATCAAACAAATGAACTGGGATGATACACCAATAACAGGAGGAAGGATCTAATTAAAGGGATACAAGGGAGTAACACAGATCATCCTGTTAAACTAAATTTGTTAATCTAGTATATATGAGAAAAGGGCAAATGGGAGGGAGAATTCCTCCTTGTTAAACATTTACCAAACGTTGGGTTATTTGAGCCCTAGGGAGAAGTAAATGTATTCACTACTTAAGGCTGGAGCATTTGGTCTTCTCAGTTGGAATTTATCCATGATTTGAAAGGAACATTTTTTCCCCACTTGGAAAGGTTAGCAGCCTTTGTCTGTGCAACTGATTTAATATGATAGACCATGATTATTGTTGGATTATTATAATGGCACATTGGCACAGTTATAGTTAAAAATTTTGGCAGCATTTTTCCCAAACTACTATTTTACAACTCAGATGTAAAAGTTTACTTTCGTCTGAAACTTGAGATACAAGATCTCAGTCCAGGAGGAGTCTTTTTTAAGCTAAAGTAAAAAAAAAAAAAAGCTCAAAAATTCTGATGGCTAATGTTTAAGTTATGCAAGTATTAAATACAAATTGAAATCTACTGGCTGAAGACACCCATCAGCATTTACTTGCTCCCAAATGCCTTTGAGTTAAATCAAAATATTTCCAACCCCTTTTATGTAGAAACATGGCTTTCCCACTTTCAGTATATCGAAGAGAAATGTGGAACAGTAAACCAGCTAGGATATTAAACAAAAAAATGAGAGAAACTGCATCACAAGCACTTTCTTCAACAGGATTACGAGCATATATTTGATATTAAGAACACAATTGAATTTTATTTTATTTTTTGCATGTGTAAATACATAATAATTTGGTTTAAAATCAATTGTTAAAAAGGTTTTTTGCAAGGTACTAGTATATTGAGAAAAAATTCATCTTGTTTTAAAAGCCCCTCTGGCCATGATAGAGTAAGGCTATAGGATGAACAAAGTCCAACACTATCATCTACACAAAGCCACTGAATTTTCTCTGAATTTCTTGATTCTTAAAGGCATAGTAGCCAAGTGACCACATGAGTTTTCATTTCTGCTTCCTCAAAGAACTCTAAAGGAACTCAGATACCAGACTATGAAAATATCACTTACTGTAACTCTACCATTTATATCCATCTGGTGCCAAAGACATTGCAGATGGCAAATATACCATGAATCCTAGCAAAAGGTTTGCAAGAAACATAGTAATTTCTGGATTAGTGCTGTAGAAACTATAGTAAAGAATAGAATTACTCAAGATGAAGGAAAATAGGATAAGCTGGGGAAGAGCCAACTTTCATGGAAAAATGTCATGACTTGCAGTTCTGTCAGAGGCCTCTGAAGGAGCCAGTCAGTGTGGATAAAAGTCATACAAGCACTATAGTGCCCTTAGATCTTCTAGAAGCTCTCAACAAAGTCATTTTGTGGCATGGCAACAAGAGATTTTAACAACTGAATAAAAGACTAGAAATGAAAGTGTAACAAGTGGTTATTTCTTGCAGCAGAAGTAACAATTATAATGAAAACTCCCATAGTTATTGCTGTTAAATATATTCAGGAGCGGTTTGAGAAAAAGAGATAAATAGTTTCACTACTTCAATAGTTTTATATCAGCATCCAAACTAAAGGTAACCACAAAGAGCTGCAAAAGAACTCTGCACTCAGTGATAAAATGACACACAAAATTCTGTATCAATAAACACAAAGTAAAGCACTTGGGAAAAATAACTGGGGTCATAAATACAGAAGGATAGACTTTAAGTTCACTATAACTACACAGGAAAGGCGTCTGGGGGTCTAAGTAGACAGTCCATGGAAAGGAGAGCTCAGAGGAGGCTAAAAGGGAAAGCAAGGATGAGGCATTTTAAGGAAAGGAATGGGGACAGAGAGGAAAACCTCATCATTACCTACACCTGCAGCCTGCCAGGTTTATCCAGTAGGATACAGTTCTGCTCCCTCTTCTCAAAAAAGCACATACAAGAATGCAAAGACATCTAAGGAGGATCAAGGAGGATATGTGGAATAGCTTTTAAGACAAGCCTATATAGGTAAGGATCCTTCAGCTTGGGGTAGAGATAATCAAGGAGACATTATCAGCAGAGGTCTGCAAAACCAAACAGCATAAAGAAAGGAAATAAAGAAAAAAAAAAAATCATTCATCCCTGTTTATTGCACAAGAGTTAGAGAAGACACCAAAAACAAGGAGGAAGCCCCTGTGTCATCTGTTGTATTATTGCAGCAGAGTGCAGTACCTCAGAAGCCAAAAGCACAAGTGGTTTCTAAAAAAGATTAGGAAGCTCACAAAGGAAAGTTTATGGGCAGGACAGGTGTCTCCTGTCAGCACATTTTACATGCCAGCATACCTAACTTTATTTGAGGAAGTACCCATTTCTGAAGATGCATTTACTGAAATACTTTCCTAGAACAACACAGGGATTTAGGGATGCAAAGAAGGACAAAACACACTACTGATACAAGCCCTGAACATCTCCAGATGCCTTTAGCCTGCAAGCTTATGGTCTGAAGCAATACTACCAGGAAACATTACTGTTCTGGCATGAATACAAGTTTCCAAACTCATAACATGAAAGCTGATTTTAACCAATATTTATTTTTAGGTTAATCTCCCAGGTTTTTTTTTTTAAGCCACACTTTCAATATTAAGACATTCATAGGGCAGAGGTTGACACAAACAGCTCTGGCTCAGGACAGCTAGAATCAGGAATCTCTGGGCACTTTTAGGGAACTATGGAATTATTTCCCCTCATACTGCATGTCAGGTCTTGAAAAATGTTGGCTGCTCACTGATGGAGACTTACCCATCCAGTTTGCTGGATAGCAAACAAAAATGTTTTCCAAAAAAACCAATAACAAAAATAAATAATAACAAAAATATAATAATAACAACAAAAAAAAAAAAATCTCTTCGCATCTGATACCTGGGGTTCACAATCTTGCTGCACAGAAGAGTACCCAAGGTTATCTTTGCCTTCCTTAATCCCCAGCTATCCTATGCTACACTTTATAAATGCATGTGTGTGCATGTGTATGTAAGAGGTAAATGGTAACAGACTGCTGTGATAATTCTAAACATGTCTACTGGTGCATCCTGGGTACTTCACAAAGCAATGACCAACCTTCATACTGACATAGCCTGTGGCACTTTACCCATCCACATGTACTGGGACTAGTCTGAGAGTACTGAAACACAAAATAAAAGCTAATCTACTATCTGCTTAATGACAGTTAATATTTTTCATGGGGTACAATGAATTAAAGGCAGCCTATAGCATCTAATATTGAGTTAAATTTATTTTTTAACTTCTTAATCCTGTTTGTAGCACAGTTTGTAACTTTTCAAGATGTACTTATCTTTTGTGTGTTAAAATATGATGCCATTCTACAAATAGCTACAGTCTCCTTGGCAATGTAGGTGTGATAGCAGATTAATTAAACTGGAAAGCAGAGTGTGCAGACTAGATTTATATAATGAAAACAATATATCTGCTAACACAGGAGAAGTGCTGACACTGTAATAATGCTGATATTAATATTTGTTACAGACAATCTTAGAGTGTATTATTAAGATGGTTAAATCTGGTGGGCTAAGAAACAATCAGGACACAGAAATTACCAGAAGAGAATAAAACTGATACTTTACTATTAATACTATGACTCTCACTCCCATTCAGAAAAATTCACTGGGATCTTATATTTTAATATCCAGAGCCTGCAGAGCAGCCCACAGATATCCCATGAGAGCTCCACAGCAGTCTAGAGAATATTTGGATGTTTGCTGGATTGTGTCCCTAGACAACATCACACCAATCGGGAGCCTAGACTAAGTGTGGGATAGAGAAATAAATGACAAAAAAACCCAACAACCTTAAAGTAATTTAAAGTCTATCCCCTCTTTCGGTATTCCAGCTAATACAGCTAATTTGTTATGAGGTTTTATGTTAATGTAGCCCTATTGACTTCAAGACGAACTCCATGTTACATGCAAACCACCCAGTTTCATCTTGTGACTTTCTGTGAAATCATGGAAAATGTTCATAAGTAGAAAATGATCTTCAAATTTTATACAAAACAAAAACAAGGAAAAAACAGAAAATATGTAAAGCAATTATAAAAAAAAAATTTAAAGAAATCCATCCCCTATAAGTACAAGATGCCCCACGGCATTTCAATATTCAAGAATGTTAAAATTCATTCAAACTTTACTTTGAAAACAAAAGGCACCTACTAATTTCCACTTGATACTTTCTGCATTCCAACTTCCACCTCATCCTAGGGCATTGTGCATGAAGGAATCACAGAACGTTAGGGGTTGCAAGCGACCTCCAAAGATCATCAAGTCCAAACCCCCCCTGACAGAGCAGGGCCAAAACTAGGGCAGATCACTCAGAAATGCATCCAGACAGGTCTTGAAATTCTCCAGAGGTGGAGACTCCACAACCTCTCTGGGGAGTATGTTCCAGTGCTCTGTAACCCTTACAGTAAAGGAGTTCTTCCTCATGTTGAGGTTGAACTTCCTGTGCTTGAGCTTGAATCCATTGCCCCTTGCCCTATCACAGGGCACAAGTGAAAAGAGGTTGTCCCTGCCTTCTTGACGCCAAGCCCTGCATGTATAGACATTAATTTTATTGTTCCTTCCTAGGTGCAGGACTCTGCACTTGCTCTTGTTAAACCTCATTAAGTTCCTCTTTGCCCCGCTCTCCAGTCTGTCCAAATCTCGCTGAATGGCCACACAGCCTTCAGGTGAATCAGCCAATCCTCCCAGTTTCATGTCATCAGCAAACCTGCTGAGAAGGCACTCTGTCCCATCATCGAGGTCTTTGATAAAGATGTTGAACAGGACTGGGCCCAGCACTGATCCCTAGGGGACCCCACTAATTACAGGTCTCCAGCTGGACTCTGAACTATTGATCACCACTCTTTGGGCTTTATTGTGTAGCCAGCTCTTAATTCACCTCACTGTCCATTCTTCTATCTCACAATTCCTGAGCTTGCTCATGAGGATGTTACGGGAGGCTAAGGGAAACAAATACTAAAACTAAGTTATTTATTAAAATTATAGAATAAAAAGTCAGAGCAGAGATATATATACATGTCAGTGGTCCAAATAAATTAGGGTCATTTTCATCAGTAAATTATGACAATTTTTACATTTATTATAATATTTTCCACATAACTATTCTGTCTGGTGACATTTTTGCACATACAGTAAATATATGTGGCAGTATATAATGTATAGCTAGATATTTGACCATTGTTAAAAGCTGCAGTAGTTTGAATACATTTGCAGACTGTCAAATATTTTAGAATTTCAAGTGATGCATTTTAAAACACAGTAAAATGAAGATAATTTACAGAGGAAAAGAGAGAATCTGCTCTTGGCTACTAATAAGTAACCTCAGCCTCCTGACAGGTCTGAGAGTACAAGACCACATCTTCATTACCTTTAAAGGCATGAGCCATGTTAAGAAATAACAGAGGTGGAAAGATGCTTATGGTACCAGGCTATCTGTATAAATCAGTACAGACCTATTGATAAAGTTATACTAATTCGCACCAGCTGAGAACCTGGCCAAGTATCTTAAATCCTGGTTCCTGTAGACTATGAGCTGACATGGGAAGAGGAACATGATCAAACACAGCAATGTTCGAATTTTTAGGGCTACCTTCATTCTGGTACTTGGCGTTTTTATTTTACTGAACACATTTAACTTGGAATTAGCACAGAAAAAAAGTTTATAGTGAAAGAATAACAGAAGGTAGACCCTGTCCAGCTTCACCTCCTTCAAGGCAACTCTTGTCTCTATTCTCCTCCACAGTAAGCCCTCACTAAACCCACGTTCCTTAATTCAAAATACTGCCCCTTGAGGCTTCAGCAGCCTCATTTCTTGACCTCATCCCCTATTCCCCATCTTTCTGGACAGAGTTCAATGTTCTGGCCCCTTGCCAAGTCCTCTCCAGAGCTCATAATCTCTCTGCTCCTTCTCTCTTGCTTCCCTGGTCCCTCACCTTTCCAATAAATGCCCAGGCTTCTGGTCTCACATTGCCTGCCCTGCTATTCTTCTCTACATCCAAATCAGGTAAGGTTCAAGACTAATCAGGGAAAAAAAAAAAAAAAAAAAAAGATCAAGTAACACAGAGGTGTAGGCTTCCTAGCACAAGTGTTCACTATCCTCTAAAAGCCCTGAAGAACCGGGTGGTGCATGGAAAGCCCATCTTCAGCTTTAACCCTGCAGCACTCCTGCCCTGGGGCTCAGGCAGATTCAGACAGGCTCTTCGGGCACAGTGTCTTATGCACTACTAAAATCTAACTCCTTCCTCTGAACACACATGAGGCAAGTTGGTTAAAAGCCTGACAGCTTTGACAAATTTGGGTGGATTTTGACAGAAACTGCAAAAGGCATATCCTTGAAACAAAAGCCACTTCATTGCCAGATTTCATGTCACTGCTCCAAAGCATGGGTGTGCCATGTAGTTTTAAAGAAAAGATCACCAGAATTGTTGGGTTTTTTCCCTTTATTACTACTATTTTTTTTTTACTATTGCAAAACACTTATTCCAGCCTTCCCCTGCCCTTCTCCACCCCCTAGCCCTATTTTGGGGATTGTTTTAGCTGGAATTTTTTAGTCAAAAGTAGATAACTTGAGTGAAAAACATGTCAGCAAAATGATTAAACTTTACCACGTGAAGACACGTACAGTGAAAACATGATCTCCTAACTGTCCCTTGATGGTGAAGTGCTCTTCCAGTCATAGTTTCTCACAGCTAGATCCACACCCCACTTCAAGGTCACTTCCAGCAACCTTGAGATGGAGCAGTTTCAGGGAGGTGCAGGTTTCTGCTGATACGGTGAAGTGCTCAGCTTTTTGTGGGGGAAAAAGACTTTTACTTGAAAATTAGTTCCAGGAAAAGGGATGAACAGAAATATGAAACCAGTGCATCTAGTATTTGTTAATGGCCTATTTTAAAATTTTGAGAGCTGCTTTAAGTCCAGGATAGGTTCTGGACACACTGAATACATAGAAATAAATACAGTATCCCCCCCGCACCAGCTTGGATATAAGCAATGACCAACAGGTTGCCTATAGAGATTAAGGAAAGAAACATGTATAAACTTTTATAGGCTCACTAGGAACACTGGTTAAGCATTAAAAAAAAAAGAAAGAGCCAAACACAAAAGTCAATTATGCATATCTAAAACTTCTGTTTTGAGCTAAAACCCAAGCCAGCCTCCAAGCTCCTGGTCCTCACCTTCTCCAGGGGAACACTGTCCAGGAAGCACCTGTCTGAGGTCTGTGCTGCATTCCAAAAGGCAGCACAGCACAGCACACCACAGTCTGTGCTTATCATCTATTACATTTTGTTTTATTACATTTTATCATCTATTACATTTATTACAAGCGCTGCAAGCTCTAGCTTGTGCCTGTTGTAGCCACTAGTGGATTCAACAAAACTTTGTGCTTCTGCTTCTTGCAGCTGATAGGGAAGCAAGGAGCTAATAAGCCAGTCACCCTTTTCCCCTTCAGTGCAAGGCACATTATGGGGCAGACAATCATTAAAATCCAACTGTCTCGCATTTGAACTGCTAAACACACCCAGAGGGGATCTAAGAAACTCCCCAGTTTGGTTTTCTACTCCTGAACTGAGACTTCAAACTATTTCAGGCAGTCAAGACATCTTCTCAGCCAATGCCATGATGCGCTGCATGGTTCAGGAAGACAGAAACTCAGTTCACATGATAGAGAACTATGCAAATAGTTCCCTTTATGGTATAATGCAGAAAGCTCTGCATACAGGTATTGTATATAGCCAGTCTGGAAGCTTTATGACCATTAATTATTTACAATGACATCATTAACGACAACACACACATGAGACACAAGAGACATGGAGTTAAATGAAACATGAGGCTCCAGTTTTGGAGGTTCTGGGCTTTACTCCAGTTTCCCTGGTCAGTGCCTATCCATACCAGGCTGAAACAAAACACGTCCCTAAAAAGGAACACTCTGGTCCTGAGCCTCCATACCAAGAAAGGGGTCAGTTTAGATGAGACTCAGGAAGTGCTGGGATGCGCATCTGCTCCAGCACCCCACCAAAATCCTCCCCTGGGAAGTTTATGCAGTCTTAGGCAAGGCACTTGCTCCATCAGTAGAACTTCCCTGCCACTTATTTCCCTCTGTCAAAGCCCTTGCAGGGCACACACAAACTAGTCTGCAAAAGAAGGAATTTAATTAAGGTAAGGACACCTAGAATCAAGGCTTTTACTATTGGCTCAGCCCTGCCAGATGCTAAACTCTGCCTCTTTGCTTGACAAACTCTGCCAACCCATAGCCCCGAAAGATGAGGTCCCATCTCTACCTTAAGCCAAGATGAAAATTAACAGGAAGCCCAGATTCACCAGCCCTATTTCATATACAAACCTCTACAGGTTGATCTGGTTTCACTTGAAAGAAAACTGTATCCAAGTAGCTTTTCCTGTCAATAAGATGCCAACCTGTTATTCAAGAATCAATAGATCAGCATCACTTTCTTTTTAGGATACTAGCTTAGTGTTACTGAATAAAAGGCTTCCTTTAAACTTGACAACTTGAATTCCTCTACTGACAAACTTATGTTCCCACGCCTATGAGTAAGAGGAATGGTAATTATTTCCCCAGAGAACAATAATTTTGCAATAAATTTCAGAAGCAGCATGATTTAACAAATTAAGCTGAGACCCAAGGACACTAAATGCAGTTAACATCTCTGAAGCTAGTGGTATCAAAAATTATTTCCAATATCCCTTTAAACACTTTCGCTTTGAAAGGAACAGTGTAGTGTTCTTGACAAAACTCCTGATTTGTGTCTTTAAAGGCACAAGAATCTGAAATTGACTCTAGGGAAACATATTCCCAACTGATAAATCACACATGCATGTCTTTCCTAGAACTTTTTAGAATTTCCTACTGTTATTAATCAATAGGACTATAATATCAATATCAATAGCAGTATCCCATTCAAAGCAGCAGCATTTTCCCTTTCAGACTTTGGGGTTTTTTTCCACATATTAAATGACATTTTTCACATCTTCCTATTAGTTGGCACTGTGAGGTTCTTATTACTTTACAATTGCCTTATGAAAGACACCAAACTGCTGAAAAATGGCTAAAAGTACAGTTTTCCTTAGGAAAATAACATCAGTAACCTGCCAACATACAGCCTGGATTTTACAGCTCTTAAGGGATTTCTGTGTAGCTGGGGGCTTCTGCTCAAATGTAAGTTTGGGTTTTCTTTTTCTATGACATGGAGAGGAACATATTAAACCCTTAAAAAGATCCTTCTCCCTTTACTATGATAAATGCCATCTCAAATACAGTGATACACAGAAACTTTGAGGATTACTAGCACATTTCCAACACTAATATTAAACACATCCTTTAAACCTTTTTTTTCTGAAAGCTTTCAGTTCCCTCCCCTTCCCCCCCCCCGAATCAATTAATAGTTAAGTCACCTTCAAAGAATTTGCAAATTCTTTGAAGTACCATACAAAACAAAAAAAAAAAACTTCAGCATCTTCCCAACACTTGCAGGTAATGCATAATAATTTTTGAAAGCACACAGATATAGCTGTCTTAATGCCAAGTTACCGCCTCTACCCTGAAAACATACTTTCAAGAAGTCAGTTTTACAAACATGCTTTTGTTAAGCTCCCTTATGCTACAGTGACATTGGGTATGAATGACAAGGATTTTTCAAACAATCCCC
>JANIMW010023993.1:453-42148 GCA_024582635.1 Todiramphus saurophagus
GCTCCAGTCCCTTAATCATCCTTGTAGCCCTCTGTTGGACTCTCTCAAGCAGATCCCTGTCTCTCTTGAACTGGGGAAATATTATAATATTATTATATTACAATATTATATAATATATTATAGTAACCAAGTAAATGTGGCATTATTTACAGAAGTATGCCCAGAAAAAGGTGGTCCTTTTTTTTTGTCCTGTAGAACACATTTCTATTTGCCTTTGACTTTAAAAGTTAACTTCATTTGTAGCACTGAAGCCCTGTATTATCCCTTGAGTTTCAGAAGAGATCTGAGCCTGTTGTTGCAATTGTGTATTGTCCATGAATTGCAATCCTTGTAAATGAAAATTCTGGTTTAACCAGAAAAAAAATTCTTTTTTTGAAAGAATTTTCAAATTTAACTTTTTTTCAAGTCACACTGTGTCATTTGTATCCATCCTCTTCCATGTTTGCCATCGCACCTTGGCCTGGTGACCAGTTTCCTCATAGAATCAAGAGATGCAAGAGACCTTTAAGAACATCAAGTCCAACTGTTAACACAGTGCTGCCAGGTCCACCACTGATCCATGTCCATCAGCACCACATTTATATGTCTTTTAAATAGCTCAAGGGATGGTGATTCAGCCACTTCCCTGGGCAGCCTGTTCCAGTTCACAAGAACCCTTTTATAAAGAATTTTTTCCTAATATCCCATCTAAACCTCACCTGGCACAACTTGAGGCCACTTCCTCTTGTCCTATCACTTGTGTTACTTGGTTGAACAGACCAACCCCCACCATGCTACAACCTGTCCAGCTTGGTGTCATCTACAAACTTACTGAGGGTACTCTCGATCCCCTCATCCAGATCATTGATAAAGATATTAACACAGAATAGGCCCCAGTACTGAGCCCTGGGGAACACCATTTGTGACTGGCCACCAACTGGACTTAACTCCATTCACCATCACTCTCTGAACCCAGACATCCAGTCAGTTTTTTATCCAGCAAAGCAGATGCCCATCCAAGCCATAAGCAGATAGTTTCTCCAGGAGAATGCTGTGGGAAACAGTGTCAAAAGCTTTACTAAAGTCTGCGTAGACTACTCACTCAACTACTCAGAATTGAAGAAATATAGCTCAAGAAAGAATGAGGAGAAATGATGAGAAATGATGGCTTATAATCTCAACTAGATTTATGAGAGTTGATGTAACTATGCAGAACTACTGTATTGCATAGGAGAATTGCTGAGGACAAGGTACATGCTATTACTTGCATTGTACAAATACAGAGCCTTGGCAGTTCTTGCTTCAGCGTACATATAATAGGATGAGAAGATGATACATAAAAGATCCTGAAAATATATAATGCAATTATTGATTCAATCGGTAATTATTGTACAAATATGTTAATCATATGCTGAAATGTTTAAGAACAAATGCTGTTGCCATCATACTTTTATGAAAATTACATGTTTGTAGGGATCTTTCTTGACAATTAAGAAACCCGACTCTTTTTTGATTTAAAAAAATAAAACAACAAAGTTGTTGTAATTTCCTTAACATGTTTATATCCAATTTCACCAAAAATGAATGAAGTATAAGCACTTAAAAATTAAACTAAGTTTATATCTAGCAGAGGTGAAGTGTTGTTTAATTTGTTCAGTAGGAGTTTTGTGAGTGGCTTCTGTAAAACCAGAATATTGTCCAGAATTAGTAAATATGCACAACCCCATCTTCAGCCCCCCTTTTTTTAAACAATGTTACAGTTCAAAAATTTTTTTTTGTGCCTAAATACGTAGGCAAGTTGTGTTTTAATCTGAATTCTCACTGTAGATATTTGTATCTATGAGACATTGTTGTTACATTGCTATTTAACTGCCATCAGGAATAATCAAGATTATTTTAATCAAGTAAAAAGAGAAGGCCTGTGAAGGGAGGAAGTGTGCAGCTGAATTGAGTGGCTTTGGAAATCGTAAGTAGACCAGTGACTAGACCTGAGCAGAGATGAAAACTGATGCATCATGTGTGCATGAGAGCAAATTTTTCTGTGAGGTTTTTTTCTTTCTTACTGAGCTACATTGTGTAGCTGCAGTCACCAAATTTGTGACAGTTTGAAGGAAACCAGGGAGCAGAAAATACCCCTATGTCATCTCTCCTCCATTCATTTCTAATTTTCCAAAAGTATCACTTACTTTTCCTCAGGTGTTCAACCCTGACATTCATTCTAATGTTGAAAATAATATAATGATATATAATAAGGGGCTTAAGAGGCTTGAGAATTTTAATTTTGCTGTTGCATAAAATAAGTGTATCTTCTATAATTATGACTGAATTAATGACAGTTGTATTCTTTGCTAAATTCTCAAATATTTTCTTGGAAAAAATATTTCTGTAAATGTAGTTAAAATGCTAATCTCTTTGAAACCTGTTAAAACAGAGCAGTACATAACATCTGTAATGGTTTATATAGCTCTTTCAAACAAGACACAATTGACTTTTTCCAATATCCATCTATTATTTACATACACATGTTGGTAATAATAAAATCTATATACAAGATTCCTTATACCGGTTCAAACGGTTTGGTGGAAATCTCCTTAAAGAGTTAGTGTTCTAGTTTAGTCCAACAGAAGAGAACTTCCTATTTTGTTTTCTTGAATAAACAACAGTGAAATACTTCTAAAAAGTAACTTCTCGGTTTCAGACAGAAGTGAGACTTTTTTTCAGTGGGATGAAAGAGGCATGATTAGTAGCTGTGAAGTATAGCATTTGGTAATCTTAAACTGATATCCTGGAGTGACAGAAACTAGTATCCATTCATTTAAACCATCAAATCAGAGACTTCTTCTTTGCAGAACTTGAGTGGGGAGTGGTAGTAGATAATCGCTCTTGTGTATATTGTCCAAGTTTTATGTCTGAAGTGCTTTCCAGAGATAGGCCTGAATCTCCATGAAGTCTTCTGCAGATAAGTTGGAATACAGTCTTACGGACACTTCTGGACATTAGGAAATACATAACTGGGTCTAAGCAGCTGTTAAAAGATGAAAATATGAGCATCACCTCATTGCATTTGTGAATGATTTCCTTCCAAAAACAAGACGGATTTTGTAACTGTGATGTAATGTAGACAAACCGGAACATGTGGTAAGGAACAAAACAGATGGTGAAAATAATGAGTACGATGAAGGAATTCCTTGCTGTCTGGGTGTATTTTCCTGCATTGGGAAAATTTGCTCTTTTCCTTGAAATTTTCAGAAGGTTCTTGGCAATTTTAACATATGAAAGTATCAAAAGGAAAAAAACTATCCAAAAAATTATTACAATCATGTAATTTATAACTGCCTCTGTCTTTGCATTTTGTTTACTTCGGTAATGAAAGCACATAGTAGAATTACTGTTCTCACTCTTAAAGAAAGATGGCGCAACTACTATTATAAATCCTGTTAGTGCAATTGCCCACACTATGCAACAAATACGTATACTTCGTGTAGTAGTTAACATTTTAGGGCACTTTACAGACCTAGTTATTTTCACATAACGGTCTAAACTAATTAGTCCCAACAGTACTATGCTAATATACATGTTCATATAAAATAGAGTTCCTACAATCTTGCATAAAATCACTCCAAACTTCCATGTGTTTTTGGCAACATGGTAGAGTATTCGGAAGGGAAGACAAAAGATCAGCAGAAGATCTGCAACAGCTACATTTAACAAGTAAACTTGGATAGAATTCCTTTTCTGATGAATGCACAGGAAAGCAAACAGGGCTATAATATTTCCAACCAATCCAACGACAAAAATAATGGAGAAAAAAACTATCAAGGCAAGTGACAGTGAGTTCTCGTCTAAGGGACAGTTGGCATTGTTTTGAGTTTCGGAGGCATTTATGGCTAGGTTAGTTTGGTTACTCCAGAAGGCTTCCTTTTCTTGAGTAACGTTCAGTGAATCAGCTGAAGCTGCAGGCATTGTTTGGGGATTTTGTAGCTGTTCTGTAGGAATGCAAAGAGGAATTTTAAGAATTAAATCACCATTGGATAATTTTCATGTTTGCTTCCTTTATTGTGTACAGTCTTAGGTGATATAAACATAAAAGGCAATAATTAAAAAACATAAATGCATTGAAGTATCGTTGCAGCTGAGTAGAAGGACTTCCAGCCTGATATGATGATACAATGTAAGTCTAGAGTAACCGGTTCCCTGTTTTTCTTCCCATGAAGTAGGCAAGAACAGCCGGTACAGACTACTGAGATAGATTTTTTTTGTTTGTTTGTTTGTTTTGTTTTGGTTTTTTTTGCAATTACATCTTTATTACTGCCTTGCGCTTTTTAAACATCAATTATTATGTTTTGCTGCAAACTTTAGAAATTTTTTTTTTTTTTATCTATAGGTACAAATTTTTTTTTTTTTTTTTAGTTCAAATGTTAGGATTAGTCTTTGTAACACAGTAAATTTTTTAATGAAGATGCAAGACTGGGTAAGTGTAGCCAAGTGAAGTGTTCTTAGTGTTGGTACAAAGTACATAGAAATTTATCCTCACAATTATAAACTCATCAGTATTTATTTTAAATAAGTATCTCACATACAAGTCACTAGTTTTCAGTTAGAAAAGCAACCATCATTTAGTGTTTATTTGGCCATGTAATCCGTTTTAAGTAACACTGAGTCAGTACTATTACAGTAGCTTATTTTTAATAATTTATATCTTCATTTATATTTAAATGCAAAGAAACAAGTATCAGCTGGAAACAACATTAATGCAGTAACAGATTGTTTCCATATCTTCCGTGTTTTCATTTCAAAGTTTTTCATTTCACTGTTAGTTTTGACCAGTAAGGTACAAGCTTTAAGATAAAAATCAGCTTTGACCAAAGCATAACCAAAAAAGCATGTGGTTAGGAGAGCAGAATCACAATGAGCTGTTTAGAGAGATTGTTAAGAACAGGTTAGTAATGATGTAACTTCAGTCCTCAATTTCTATGTCACAGTGACAAAGGATTCCATAAATAAGTTTACTTAGTTTTTTGTTTTTTTTTTTTTTAAGGCAAGGTTTTTTCTTCTACTCTCACAAAAACTTCAGAATTGGTTTTGTTTTGATGAACTTAGTTGTCTAACAAGAATAAAACAACACTGCCATATACATAACTTTAAAATAGTTTTTCATTTGCATGCTAGGTCTTCAAAATGCAAATTTACATTTAAATGTGTGATATAGCTACAGCACTGAAAATGGCAGTACTTTAGGTAAAATTCTTTGTCAGACCTAATGTACCTGCAGAATCTGAATTATGGAAAGGGCAGTCTAAAATAATTTAACATCCTATATTGGCTGACCTTACAATTGCATTACATTTGTACAGTATATTAGCAGTTTCAAAAACATTTCTCTTTTCATATTTGCTATTTCATATTGTCATGGTGAGAAGTAATTTTAGAAGTTTGATTAAAAGATGTGGTGCTTTCAAATGCATCTTGAAAGCTATGTACTACTTTAATTTATTGTTTATGTTGCTTTTCTATAAAAATACTCGACATCATGACTTGCATAAGGAGTGACAAGTTTTAGGTCAATGGGAGAGAAAAATGGATTATCCTGCAGACAGATTAGAAAGATAACTTTTCTCTATCATTAAGTTTTGTCATCTGTAAGTGTGCAAGCATGCTTCAGCCTAGGTATATTTCAGAAAGAGTTTGAAGGTCAGTAATACATTTGCAGTTAAGTGAAATTTTAATAGAAATTTGTTTTATTATAGCTTAAGTATAAAAGAAATAAACTTACCACATATATTAAGAACTGCTGATGTTCAAAACCACTGGTGAAGATGAGGAGATGTAACGTGCAAGTCCTTGTTAGAAAGCTAAAGTACCAGCTTCTCTCTGGCAGTGATAACAATCAGCTGACACAGTACAATTAGCAACAACGGGAAGTAAGGGGAAGTTTAACTAGTGTTGCAACTTTATTTAAAAGATATTTTTAACTAGCAAAACTCAGTTTACTGAAAAGGTCAATTTTACTGTTAATTTGGGCTTTTCTGGGAGCAGTCCTATACGAAAATTTCTTCCAAGTTTCACTCTGAATTGGAGATTTGGATTTTTTTCTCAGAAACTTTGTTTCTTGTGAGCAGTCTCAGTGGCTTCTGGTTTGGATGATTATTATGTTGGTACAGGCTGTCTTCTTTTTAATACTGTCATGGAAATAGTATCACTTTTTCAAATGTAGGGTAAAGATAGATCAATACCACAGTGAAATGGTGGTGCTTTGCTACGTTGGTGTTGTGCTTCCATCTACCTTCCTCCTTGCCTGGGGTTAGAAATTAGAAATTGCTCTTTTTCACTGTAAATGACAGTAATGAGAGAATGTGAAAGTGCCCAAAGTGTGCAGCTTAACAATTTCGATAGCACAGAAGTGAAATACAATATGCAGAGATAATACCACATGGTAATATTACTTTAAATAGAATGGTTTGGGCCAGAAGGGAACCTCTAAAGGTCATCTAGTCCAACGCCCCTGCAGTAAACAGGAACATCCTCAACTAGATCAGGTTACTTAGAGCCTTGCTGAACCTCACCTTGAATATCTCCAGGGATAGGACCTCAACTACCTCCCTGGGCAACCTGTCCCAGTGTTCCACCACCCTCATGGTGAAGAACTTGTTTCTAACATCCAATCTAAATCTACATTTCTCTAGTTTAAAACCATCGCCCCTCTTCCTGTCACTACAGGCTTTTGTAAACAGTCCCTTTCCTGCCTTCTTGTAGGCCCCCTTCAGGTACTGGAAGGTGGCTGTTAGGTCTCCCCAGAGCCTTCTCTTCTCCAGGCTGAGCAACCCCAGCTCCCTCAGCCTGTCCTCATAGGAGAGGTGTTCCAGCCCTCTGATCGTTTTGATGGCCCTCCACTGGACCCGCTCCGTCAGGTCCATGTCCCTCCTGTACTGAGGGCTCCAGAACTGGACGCAGTACACTCCAGGTGAGGTCTCACCAGAGCAAAGTGGTAGAATCATCTCTCTCAATCTGCTAGCCACACTTCTTTTGAAGCAGCCCAGGATGCAATTGGCCTTCTGTGCTGCAAGTGTGCACTCTCTGCTCATGTCCAGCTTCTTGTCCACCAGCACCTCCAAGTCCTTTTCTGCAGGGCTGCTTTCTATCACCTCATCCCCTAGCCTGTATTGATAATGTGGATTGTTCCGACCCAGGTGTGGGACCCATCACTTGGTCTTGCTGAACCTCGTGAGGTTCATCTGGGCCCACTCCTCCAGCTTGTCCAGGTCCCTCTGGATGACATCCCATCCCTCTGGCATATTGACAGCACCACTCATCTGCAAACTTGCTAATGGTGCACACGCTCTCGCTGTCTATGTCATTGATAAAAATATTAAACTTTTCAGGTCCCAGTACGGACTCCTGAGGGACACCACTTGTCACTGCTCTCCATCTGGACTTTGAGCCATTGACGACCACCCTCTGGATGCGACCATCCAGCCAATTCCTTACTTACTGAATTATCCACCTATCAGATCCTTATCTCTCCAATTTGGCAAGTAAGATGTTGTGGAGGACTGTGTCAAAGGCCTTGCGTGAGTCCAGATAGATCACATCCATAGGTCATCCCTTGTCCACTGACGTAGTCACTTTATCATAGAAAGCCACTAGGTCCGTCAGGCAGGATTTGCCCCTAGTAAAGCCATGCTAGCTGTCTTTGATCCACCTCCCTGTCCTCCATGCACCCTATCAGACCACCTAGGAGAATCTGCTCCATGATCTTCCTAGGCACAGAGGTGAGGCAGACAGCTCTGTAGTTCACAGGGTCCTCCTTTTTAAAAATGGGTGTAATGTGTCCCTTCTTCCAGTCACCAGGGACTTCACCTGACTGCCAGGCCTTCAAATATTATGGACAGTGTCTTGGCCACTGCATCAGCTAATTCTCTCAGGACTTTGGGATGCATCTCATCAGGTCCCATGATCAGGTTCCTCCAGTGGTCATGAACCTGATTTTCACATACAATGGGAGGTACTTTGCTGCCCTGATCCTCACCTTGTGATTTTTGAACTTGGGAGGTGTTGGGAGAGAGGTTGCCAGTGAAGACTGAGGAAGAAGGCTGTTGAGAAAGAACCTCAGCCTTCTCATCTGTTGTTACTAGCTCAATGTTCTTGCTCTTTGGGGGGGGAGGGGGTATGTTTTCTTTAACCTTCCTTTTTTCCTTCATGCACCTGTAGAATCCTTTCTTATTAGTCCTAGTAACCCTTGCTAAGTTCAGCTCTAACCATGCCCTGGCCTTCCTGACCTCATCCCTACACGATCGAGCAGCATCCCTATACTTTCTCAGGATATCTGTCCCTGCTTCCACTGTCTGTGCAGCTCTTTCTTGCTGTTTGACCAGCAGATCATGGCTCAGCCATGCTGGTCTCTTCCCTCCTTTGCTAGATTTCTTACACCTGGGGATGGAGATCTCTTGCATTCTATGCAAAGTGTCCTTAAAGATCTGCCCGCTCTGTTCTGCTCCCTTGTCCCTGAGGACCATTCCCAGGGAGTCCAACTGGCTAACTCCTTGAAGAGCTAGAAGTTTGCTTTTCTGAAATTCAGCGTCCTGATTATGCTCCTTGACCGATTTGTGACTCTTAGTACTGTGTAGGTGTAAGTGTGTAAGGGATTGAAAATTGCATTTATAAACTGCAAATTTAAAATTGGATTCTAGAAGTCCTGAAACAAGATAGCCTAAAATTAATGATCACAGAATCTTAGGGGTTGGAAGGGATCTCGAAATATCATCTAGTCCAACCCCCTGCCAGAGCAGGATCACCTAGAGCAGGTCACACAGGAACACATCCAGCTGGGTTTTGAGTGTCTCCAGAGAAGGAAAGTCCACAACCTCCCTGGGCAGCCTGTTCCAGTGCTCTGGCACCCTCACTGTGAAAAGATTCTTCCTTATGTTTACATCCAGCTTGCACCCATTGCCCCCTGTCCTGTCACTGGACATCACTGAGAAGAGCCTGGCTCCATCCTCCTGACAGTCGCCCTTTACATATTTATAAACATCAATGAAGTCATGCCTCAGTCTCAAGATCAAGAACATTGTCTTGGCTTAGTATTCTCCTTAGCATTTGAAATGAGAATTTCCATATTAACTTTCTTAACCTATCTCTTTAGGAATCAAGCTTTTATGGGCTTCTGCAGATTTCATTTAGAATTGTAAACAGACTATGCATTCTTACTTGAAGGCGCTCATAAAACTGAAGCTATTTAAAGGAAAGCAGATGATGGCTTCCCAGGTAGTCATATTGAGCTTGTTGTAGCTTCTTTGCACGGTTTTGAGCTCCTAGGTTTGTAATTTAAGTGGTAATGTATTCTCAAGAAGCAGTATTTTTCCTTTTAAATTATACAGTTGACTGTAAAGGGAGGGTGTGAATAAATGCAGGATGTTGTTCTGTATTAAACATTGTATTTTGGCTATGTATATTAAGCAGTATATTGAATTACAATAGATTTTGTCTGTATGTTTCTTCCTCCTAAACAATTTCCACCCCCTCAATGGAATATTTATTAGAAACGTCACAGGGATGCTCCTTTTCTTTACTGCAGTTGGAAATTGATCAGTAAATTCTGTCATTAAGTCTTAAAATAGTGTTCTGTGTTCTCTGTGTGAAGGATAAGATCCCAAAAAGTGTATCATATGAAGGTTATTTTTGCTGGAGAATTGAAACAGTATAAGGCTTAAGGGTGAAAGGAAAAAAAAAAGTAAAACCAGGTAAGAAATTATAGGTGTTAATTTTTATCTTCATTTTATTATGATTACACTTTGTGTTCCCTGTGAGTTCTGATAAGTCCTGAAGGGATTTAACTGTGACTGGAAAAATGGAAAGGCACTCCAATGAAGAAAGAGTAATCCATGACAGAAAAAATAAAATCTGAAATGAATAGATTATTTTAAAACCTCCAAAAAATCTAGGTTTTCTTTGCAAATTTATGACAGTAACTTCTAAAATACATATTGTATTTCTCAAATAATATAATAATTTGTCTGGGTTTTTCTCTTTTCAGCCACACTGTGTACTGCTTGCCTCAAAAGAGAATTCAGCCCCAGTAAAACTTGGTGGCTTCGGGGTAGCAATTCAGTTAGGAGAGTCTGGGCTAGTTGCTGGAGGTAAGAAATTTTCCTTCGAAGTTATATGATATTATGCATGTTGTACTGCAGAGTTCTGTTCCTCTGACACAGCCTAGCCTGCAAAATAAGGGCTCAAAAATAACCTTTCACTAAAGACGACGTTAACATTATAAATGCAGAGTTAAGCTAAATTGCTAGTAGAATGTAACATCGTTGTGTGTACATATACTGAGTGTTAAATCCCACTGAATGTTACGCAGTGGGGGGTTATGCGAGTTTGATCAAAATAAAACTGAAAACAAGCAAAATATTTTCCACTTTAATACAATCTTTGGCATAATACTTCCATACTTGACAAATCAAATCAAAATGCTATCAGGATTGAAATGTATGTAAAAGCAATTGGATAAGGACTTAATATAGCATTATCAGTGCTCTTCTATGCTTCTTAGGCAATTTCTGTCAGAATAACGTGCAGCTTAATAGCAAAATCTTACGAGTTCTCACATGTGACTCTCTTCTGTGTTTTAATATTTCATTGTAATTATTGCGTAAGACATCAATATCTTGATATGTATGTATATTTTTTGACTTAAGTGTGTTTTGTTTTCTGTGGATTTTATTTCCTCTAGCTGCCTTCCATATTGTTCCAGACAATAGTGTTATGCTTTAATCAGCCTGCACAGATGAAGACCCAATCAATTTTCTGATGCTTTCATTGCCAGAGTAGGAGACAACAACAAAAGATTTTGTTAGTTTTAATTTTTTTTTCTTCAAAATGAGTAACTTCCTCTCAATACTGTGCTTCTTCAAAAACACAGATTTCCTAATCAAATTACTTAAAACTCTGCAACACTTTGTCTTTTGTATGGTCTTTAAAAAAAAGCAAATCCAATATAAGCATACCAACAACTTCCATTCACCTTCAGATGATACTACTACCCTGGAAATATCCAAATATCTTATCATATAGAGACATCTTTTCAAAGAAAATGCCCATTCAGTTATGCTGCTGTTGTTTCCTTAATAAAAAAGTTACTCCTTTCTTTCGTTTTCCTGTGTTTCTCAATTTTTCTGTAGCTCAGCCACTGCTTTTATTAGTGATAGTTTCTACACTTTTATTTATGATTCTCTCATTTTTAATCTTTATGTTGTCACTGAGCAACTTTATCCATTTCTTCTGTTTCAGCTGCTCTTCTGGAGGTAGTCAGATACAGTGTACTTTCTTTCAAACTACTAGGTCTCTCACAGGAAACCTCAAGTTCATCTTGGAAAAAAAAATTCCTCGTTTTTCCCCAAATTTGTCATGTCCTTCCTTTCCTGGTGCCATTCACTGTTCTGCAATCCCACTCAGTGTTTATGTACTCAACTTCTATACAGATATCAGTGCTGGTCTTTCCTTTTCTATGTAAAAATGTTTTCATTCCTTTCTGGTTCTGTCTGCAGTACTTATAGAAGCTTCTTTCTAAAGCCTCATCAGTATGATATTTCTCTGTATCTCTTGCCTCATCCTTCTCAACTTCTGACATATCAGTCTGCCTTTATATGTTGGGTTTTTTTCCTCTCTCAACTGTAGTTTTCAATTCATTGTCATTTCATTAGCACATGTTACTTTCAACTTCAAATTCCTCTCACTTTCAGGGACACCCAGAGTAATTCCACTTCGTTAATATACCATGGAAGGTCTCAGATCTACTACTTTTTTCAAGCTTTCTCCTTAACAGACTTCTCTCTTTGTTCCTATGTTCCATTCCAGCCTTTATACCACAGACTATGTCTCTTCTCTGCAATTTTTTCCCTTACAGATTCCTGCCTGAAGGCATATTACTAGACAGTCCCCTATATGACACTTGCAAGAATTACCCCATATGTGTTATGTGAAAATTAGCAATACTGTTTGAACTGGGACATAAATTTATTATAAAAAATAGTATATCTTCATATTTGTTTTAAGTAAATTATCCATATCCCTTATGGGTAGGTTTTGTTTTGTAATAATAATAATAATGATGATAAATTAGAGGCACTACTTACTTCTCAGTTGTCTCCTAAATTAACTAGAAACTCTCCTTATAGAGGTTTGAACAGCAAAATTACCAACCTGTTCACTTTAATGTTGTTTTTCTGATTTCTAATGAGAAACAGTGATTAAGCTTAACATGGTCAGTTATTTCCCTTTCAGCATTGCAATTCCTGTATCTGGTAGTTTACACATCAAAAAATACATTCTCTATTAAATAAGAGCCATTATGGCATTAATGCTCTCTTAGTGACCTAAACTGCTCTATGCTTGCAACCTATTTCAGTACTCAGTACACCTTGAAATTTTCACAATACTGAAAACACACTGCCTTATACTTACAGAAAGTCTAATACTTATTAATCTTTCTATATCTAGGTAAAGCATACTACCACAATACCCTAGCAGAATTTACTCATTACTAGTGTAAATCCTTCTGTAGATGAACCTGGTGTTCATGAACAGAAATCTTTCATCTTTCTATCTTTTAAACCAGAACAGGACAGCTTTCCCTTACAAAAAGTGTATCAACATTGAAAGTAATGTAACTGTAGTACAGTTCAACCTATAGAACTCTTCCTTTAATCTTAAATTAAAACCCAGCCATTATACTAAAGCTGTTCAATATCTATGATGATCACTCTCTTTTGTGGTAGTATTTTTACTCCTAAAATAGGACTTGCTATATCTAAAGTATTCAGGGGTTACCAGTGTTAAAATTTTTTTTTCTTTCTTTCATGCATTTACATTTATGCCATTTTTCTTACCTTTTTACATTGACACACCTCTGCCTGGCAAACCCAGATTGTGTGTAGCCCTGGGATAACACAAATAGAGGGGAGTTTCTCCCTCAGTGTCTTTGAAGCCTGCCTTCTAGGGTACAGCTTTTGCTTTGTGTGGGACTACAGAATTTTTTTAACCTAGCAAAAGACTTTTTTTGTGTTGTGCATAAACTGTTTTTTGAGGGAAAGGGGATTTTTGTAATAAACTAAGTCACAGGTATTGAAAGTAGGCTAGTCCCAATCTTTTTACGTAAGTCCAAAAAGAGACTTGTGTTGCTTAGGATTATAACTACAATGTTCTTTTGAGCAGATAGAGAGTTATTTAACAGAAGTGTAAGGGAGCTCATGATAACAAGCTATGACATCATACTAGATGTCATTAATGAAAATGTCTGTGGAATAGGATCATGACTGTTTTATCAGCTAACAACACAGTTGAGTTTATTTTTGAGAGTTTAATGATTTTTAAGTAACTACCAAAAAAAAGGACATAGCCATAACTCATTTTTCATAAAACCAGAAAGGAAAATGTAAGGAAATACTTTCTGTTACACGTTTGCCCATGAGCTGCAATACAATTAATAAGCATCATGTGTCATCATGTGAGTTACAGGAAATTGTTTCCATGGCTACCAGTCTTTGAAGGTCTTTTCTTGCAGTTATTATGATCAGAAGTGGAGAATTTTGCTAGGTGTATTCATTCGAAGCATTGAAGTAGGAAGCATTAAGATGGAATTCTGGCAGTATACATAGTAGTTACAGACCATCATAATTTACAAGTGAGCTCTTTTGTGGAAAAGGACGTAGACAGGAAGCAGCCTCTGTTTGCATGGTTACAATGCACCTGGAGCAGTGGAACCTCTGGGAAGTCAGTGATTTAGTAGAGCAATCTCAAATTATGATCTCTGTCTTCTTCCTTGGACAATTTTTCTTTAAGAATGAGGTTTGAATCATCACAATATTTTCTTGTATAAATGTGACATCAGATTTATCAGATATGAAATATCTTAGATGCTAAATCTTGGGATTTTTACCTAGTGTGTGGTATAAAAGTCCAAAGACCCAAAAGCCCTTGAGTCCACAAGTGCTATTTCCTCAACTTAAACTACTGATTTTCTTCTGGCTTCAACTGGTGCAGAATAAGATAACTATAGACTCAAATTATATGATGTTCTATACTAACAGTCAAGTCTTATCTACAGATGGTTAACTGCTTTTCACATTCTACCTTTAGCAGCAAAATGTCCCTGTGCCATGATGCTAATCCAGTCCAGTACTGATTTTTATATATTATTATTTATCTCCCCTAAGTTGTTTCACGGTCCTATAGCATGTACAGGTATCACAACATAACCATCATCATCTTACTGGAAAACATTTTATATGTTCTTGATAAAAGTACAGCACATAAATAACAAGTGTTCTTGGTTCTTTGTCAGCTAGCCTTTTAGTACAAAATACTGCAAAGGAATGCATTACCATAAATTTCCCTGCAAATAAGACTATGGAACTGGGGTGGCAGATATTTTCCGTTCTGTGTTTTTCTTTTGTTTCCATCAATGTAAAAATGATCATAGAATCATAGAATGTTTTGGGTCAGAAGGGACCTTCAAAGGTCATCTAGTCCAACCCCCCCCCCTGCAGTAAGCAGGAACATCTTCAACTAGATCAGGTTATTCAGAGCCCCATCCAACCTGACCTCAAATGTTTCCAGGGGTGGAGCATCTACCACCTCTCTGGGCAACTTGTTCCAGTGTTTCACAAAACTGGATCTTCTTGGTGGTTTTATAAACCCCAGTTTATGTTTTTGAATCATTGGTTTTTTACACTGCATAGATTTATTTTTTTTTTGTTATCTTTTCATTGTCATCATCAGTGTCTGAATGATATACCAAATCTTTCTTTTGTTTTCCAAAGAGAGGTAAACATTTGTAAGGTGAGGTCCTACACTAGTATTCTGCTTTCACTTAAATAGTAGTGTTTCTTTCCTCTGCAAAGATCACTATTTTTTTTTCCTGGGGAAAAAAAAAAAAAGCGAACCTCTTCAAAGCTTGGCCTCTGGTAGATTTTGTTTCATTTAAAAGATACAACTGTGGTTCACTGTCTCTAGAAATTCCACTTCATATCTGGGTCAATTTGAGACTAGTTACAGGAGGCTAATGTATTTAAAAGTCAGTATAGGTTTACTTCCTCCATCATACTTTTATGGCTGAAAAGGCCATTGAATCAATTATTATATTTTGTCTGGTTAACGTGATCTTTGCTTAGTTTGTTTTCTGGACACTAATATCCAGTTGTCTGCTAGTGCATCTTTTAAAATACATTTTCTTCAGACAATTTTCTGTGCTGAAGCTGAATTGCCTTTTTTTTTTTGCCTTTTTTTTTTTAATCTTTTCATCTTCTCTGTACACCTGCTTTAAACACCTCTATTGTCTGGAGTAATGTGGAAAGGAATTAAAAGTAGTAAAGTATTGACCTATCTGATCTGTTGTGTGTGATTCTTCGATTCCTTCCACATTATTCTGGACATCCCACTCTTTTAGAAACTCCTTAATTTATAAACATATTTCTTATTACACTATTGTGGGAGGTCAGATGGTGATGTTTATTAGTACCTCACATTTTTTTCCTAAAAATTATTTGTTCCAGTTGTTTCCTTATACATCGTTCAGATACTACTGCTGTTGAAAGACTCTCCTTCTGGTATCTTGGTCATCAATCCCCTGCCTTAGGGATGACAAAATCTGATTGGGTCTCTGTATATACTCTTCTTCTTGTGGGAAGCATAGCCCTATTGTCTGGAATAATATGGAAAGAGTCATAGAAACTAAATTATCAAAGGTAAGTCAAAATTTATCTTTAGTGCTTGTAAATTATATCAGATTGACAACACCTGAAGACTGAAGCGCTCTGTTTATCCACAGGAAAAATAAATCCACACCAAAAGTAGCAATTTTACAAATTTGCAGAACACCAACAGGCCTCAAAACTGCCCGATAAGAAAGCTTACTTTTAGATATGTCTAGTGTCTGTACCTATTCAGGCATTGAGTGCTTATTAAGTCAGCAAACACTTTGATGTAGGCATTTATCTACAGTGAATTGGATGGAGGCAAGTATCACCTTAAATACATACGACTGCTGAGTCTTCCTATAGTGATGATTTTCAGTTAATGTTACTCTAGAACAGATAAGAAAAACCTAGAAACACATAGACAGAAAATTGATTCCAGTCTTCTTATGATTTCTTCTCACATTCAGGTGCAACTAAAAATCATGTGTGTGTGCATGCATGCGGTATTTATTTAAATAAAATGTTATTTTTTTTCATAGGCAGTCATTTGAATATATCCTTGAGTGAGCTTGTATCCTGAAGAATAAAACACTTGTGGAAGGAAGGAAGAAGCTATTAAAGATAGACAAATTATTTTGTTTACTGTTCTTTCTCACACTGCCTCCAAAAAGACATAAAGCTTCTCCCAAAACACCAAAGAAAACTCAAAAGTTTTTTAAACAATTGAACTGTTGAGAACAATTTTAAAATTTTACATTGGACATGTTTAGAAAGCAAATTTTCTGCTAGATAAATTTCAGCAGAAGTAACACTTGGTCTAAAGAGCAGTGAGTATCTGTGATTTTAGAAAACTTTACATTTTGTTTATCCTGTTACTGATACTGACATTACAATTCTTCTGGTTGCAACATAGGGAAAAATGCTATCTATGTAAGTTCATATATGTACTTCATTCATTTTGCTGAGCTATGTGCAGCTCAGAAGCATAGCTCAGCAGTCCTTGTTCAGGTTAAGTTCTAGAGTAACCTCAAAATCATAATTTGCTACTTTGATGAACTCAGTGAAGTGGTTAGTTGTCATGAGGATGACAACTGCCCCAGAAATGACTCTAGCCTTTTTAAATTTCTAATACATACATACACATATATGTTATTTTTTTTATTCCTGCTTAACTGGACAGTTCAGTCTCAACCAATTAAGTTTCTCTTTGTTCTGGGTTTCCTTTTTCATGGAGATGAAATTGTGATTTCCACCACAACTCCCCCACCTGAAGTATCAAGTTCCTCTAATATGCACTAAAAAGGTTACAAAACCAAATCATTCTGTAATTCTTTTCACTAGTTATAATCCAGCAATGGTAAATGGTAGGACTTTTTTCTCATTTCATTTGTATTTATGTCATTCTCATTTTAAATTTAAAAGTGAGTATTAAGGCTTTACAATGCCGATTTTTCAGCACGCCATTAAGTAGCATCTTTTTTGCATCTAGTTTATAGCAGCAGCCTCCTGGAGTCTTAAACAGCTGTGTAGAGTGTTACTTATTACTGAGCTACCCCTTCTGCTCAACCCAAAGCTGTTCATTAAAGTGGTTTTTTTTAGTATACTGGTTTGAACCAGGACAACAAAGATCCAGTTCTGCCACCTGTGATCTCAGTTCTTTAGCTGCCAAGGGAGGAGGAAGAAAATTTGAGATGATCAGTGAGGGACAGTGTTTTTTAACCGTAACTTCTAAGTCTGTCAGTTTGTCTGTAAGAGCACTTGAGTACTAAGTAAACCTGCAGCCTTACATTCTGATGTGAGATCACCAGATAAACCTTGAAGCATAAAGAGGCTATAATTCCTCTGTTGTCACATAGAAAGTAGGAGGTAATCCTCAAGAAGCTTGTCCTACTAGAAAAAAATCTGTCTATGGAAACAAATTATAAGATGATGGTCACTGATAATGAACAGAGTGCTGGCAGTGTATGGCTACTGCATAAGAAATGCTTGCATATTATCTTCAGTCTGCAATTTTGATAAGTGTATTGTTGCAAGTTACATTTGCTACTTGTTGATATTCAATAGTTTTGCGAGTATTTTTGTTGCCCTGTGGGCAGGAAGTGGAGGGGGAAAGGGAATCTGAAAGGGTTGTCCACCATCAAGACACTGCTGTGAAAAATTTAGGGAAGCTGATTAATGTTTACTTTCAATAAACTGTTCTGCATATATTTATGTGTGTGTATAAATAATGAAGGATTTTTCTATTTTAACAATTTCTGCAAAGTAATTTTAATTTGAAACATTATTTACCAAAGGGGATAATGAAGCAAAAAAATTACACACTTTTGATAGTCACTTGACACTGTGGATTATTTAATACAGCCCATGATTAAATCCGATACAGTGATATTGGAAAATAAAAACGAAAGAAACAAGCTGTATCTCTGGAGGAAGAATCATCTTCTTTTTTCCCCATTTAATCAGTATTCTCTGTGTTAATACCAGCATAACCACATGTGGTGGATTGACCTTGGCTAAGGGCCAAAATCCCAGCTGCTCACTCACTCCCTCTCTTCAGCAGAGCAGGGTCATGAAATAGGATGTAAAAGCTCATGGGTTGAGGTAAATATATGCAAACTGCTTACCAGTTACCATCACAGGAAAAACACACTTGACTTTGGGAAAACCAGTTTAATTTATTGCCAATTCGAATAGATTTGATGGTTGGAAACAAAGACACAAAAATGAAAAAAACCCACATCCATCTTTACTCCCTTGCTCCTGACTCTCTTACCCCCAAACGAGTGGTGCACGGGGATGGGGAATGGGGGTCCATAATTGCCGCTTTCTGCCATGCCTTCCTTCTCACACTTTTCCCCTACTTCTTCATGGGTCCTTCCACAAGCTGTAGCAAGCAGCTCCTGCATGGGTCTTCCACAGCTGCTTCAGGGAATATCCACCTGCTCCAGCATGGGGTCCTCCATGATGTGCAGGGTGGATACCTGCTCTGGTGTGGCCCCCCCCCAAATGCTCATGCTCTAAATACTGCCAACCTATTGCTGCTGCAAGCCCTTTTAGAATCATTCTAATAATAAGTGCCCACACCTGATTGGCCCAATCAAAGACCACCTGTCTACAATTAACTGTGATAAGCTTTCTCTGTTTCTGAATGGGTGGTTCTTTTCTCAGGACTTTTTGGCTTCCTCAAGGGTGTACAGATGTTCACTCAAGGTTGTTTATCTGACTCACATCCTAATCCCTCAGGCAAGCCAAGGTCTCCCACAACATCAGCTGTGCCACAACTGGCTGTGCCAGGCACAGGGCAGCACCAGCCTCTCCTCACGGAGACCACCTCTGCACCCTCCCCACTGCCAGCACCTTGACACCTAAACATCTACACCCAGTAATGCTATTGTATTGCTTATGTAGCATGTGTTGCTGCTAAAATATGCTATTTTACAACAGAGAAGAAAATGTAGGATTGGTAACAGCTTGCAAGGACCCATTTTCTTCAGAACAAGATGTTCTATAAGTCAGCCATCACTTTGTTGTAAATGCCTAGTGATTGAAATGCATTTTGAAAACAAACAAACAAAAAAAAATAAAAAAAAAAATAAAAAAAAAAACAAACCCACAAATGAAACCAAACCTCTAGGTCTACTTCTCACATCAAATACTCATTTTTTTTCATCGTGTTCCTCTCTGCAGTTGTTCACTTAAAACACAAAGAAGGTCTTGAGCTGAGAGGAGTGGCACATAGTTGTTGAAAATGTACATTAAATCAATTTAGATACCATTTCATACCTAGGATTCTTAGTTTCATTAGCTACTTGATCCAGGCGACTATACCTCCCTGAAGTTTCCATTTGTGTTGATAAAAAAGATTTAAACAAGCTTTGTTACCACAAATGTTTTTTTCAATGTGTAAGAAAGCTTACACCTGCTCCAATATTACAAATGGGTACCTCAGCAGCCAAATACCATGAATTTTATCACTGAGATAAATAAAACTTGGGTAAGCCAGGCTGCTCTGCGGTCTTGCATGTTGTCTTCCGTACTAAAGACTTCCAGACTGTGGTATGCATGCCACTAATGTCACATGAGCAGTCTAAGTGATACACAAGTACTGTTTAAACAGGCAGGTGTTTCTGGTTATGTACATGCACAGCCTGATACAGAGCTGGAAATGTTGGTGCTTTTGCTCTCTTTTTTGGGGAAGAAAAAAAACTTAGGAAACCCTTATATATTTGTAGGCACACAGAAGAAAAAAAGGGAAAAAATCCCCAGAGTTCTCAGCAACTGTGCATACTGGATATATATACTTTCTGTCTGTCACCAGACATCTAAAGGAGAGAGTTTGGGTCATCTAAGGAGACAATTCTTTACCTCATATTTTTAATCTTGAGGATCTGGCATTAAGGTTTATCAGGCTGAAAGATGCATCAAAAGCCTAGAAATTGTGTATAAGCAGCAAGAAAAATTAGTAATCTTTCCCCATGTCCATCTCTGTCTTTCTCTTTCCGGAGTAAATATCCTTCCTCTTCCCCCAGTGATAAAAGGGATGAGCTGTAAAACAGCATCAGGCTGTTTTTCTCTTTTTTCAGCCTGTAAAAAAACTTCCCCTTTTCTATAATGACAGCCTAGACTGCATGGACTTCTTAAGGTGCCAACCTAGCTTAGTGATGAGGTAATGTTTCTTTGTCACAGGTATATTCCTAACATTTGTTTGGCAGAGGGGTTGCCTGATAAACTGGGAATGAAAACGTTTAACACAAAGCCAGGTGAAGAAGTTTCACAATAGCATTGTGAAACCTTAAGATCAGTGTGGTGAAAAAGCTACTGTCTTTTTAGTCTTTGTAGATGCAAAAAAAGAGTGAGTGGGAAGTAGTTAACAGAGTATGGTCAGATCATACTCCTGCATTATGTTGCATAAACAAAGGATGGTCTTTATTGAGTAAGCTACTGCCAGATAGTCTCCAAGGTGTTTGCTACCAGCACTATGACTTAGCTAATTCACATTCGAATAGCATGCAGAATAGGCTAGTCTAGCAAGAATCTCTTTACAAGACAAGACTGAGTTAAACTTGTGCCATACAAACACTTCAGATTCTCTAGGCTACATTGTAAAGTCTCCTGCATGACAGAAAGGTGCTGCAACCCTTGAATAAAGTCTCCGAAGTCCACTGTAGTATCAGTGGCCAAGAATATTTTATGAAGGTGGTACAAGCAGTAACAGTTTGCTACAGTTGTGGGTTTTTTTCTTCTGTTGGTACTTGGTGCAACCAGGCTAGTCCAAAGACTACAGTGTTTGTATGTGTCAGTGATGCCCTGAACATTCATATCTTGATTCTTGCAAATCCTTTGCAGTGGAAGCAAACCTCTTTACAAGGGGAAACATTTATAGAGGTTAAATGTTTGATGCTTTTATTTGGCTTAATGTGTTACACAGAAATTGAATGAAGTCTTACCAGTTTAGACACTCAAAACGTTAATTGGTGCTAAATATGTTTTGTTTCTATGGTTGTACATTCATTACCAATCTGAAATCAGTACTGTCCCAGAACCATTACTGTGTGGCACTCATTGAAAGCACTCTGTGAAACAAATGAGCATTATGTCTTTATCTGCAGTAAGGTATTGCCTACTTTGAATAAATGAACACCATCTTTGCTAGCATTTTGCATTCTTGTTGGCTGTTAAAGCAGACACTGGTTAAGGTTTGGTCAGATCATCAGGCCAAACTACACTATTGCCATCTTTTTCAAGTAAGCAGTGTAGACTACAACTCTACAATACCTTTGTACGTGCTCCTTGGATAAATAATTCCTATTTCAAAGGTTGTCCAAATTGATCTTTTTACTTTTATACGGCATGTTTCACTGAAGAATCTTAGTGCTGTTATATAAAAGTCTTGTTTCACAGGCTATTCCTCAATTTCCAAAAGTGTAAATCAAGCAAAAGGGAAACTACTGATTTGTCTCACTGGGTATATTTAATAAATATTAAACTTAAGGATAAAGAATTGTGTTAAAAGCTTAACCCATGAACAAAACGTACTAAACCTGTTTTAGTTTAATGCAGTGATATTCTTCATTTCCATGTTTGACACACATCACTTTGACTCAATTTTGTTTTTATTTCCATTTAGGACGTGTAGGAACACCTCATTTTATGGCCCCAGAAGTGGTAAAAAGGGAACCTTACGGGAAGCCTGTAGATGTTTGGGGTTGTGGTGTGATCCTTTTTATCCTGCTAAGCGGTTGTTTGCCTTTTTATGGAACCAAGGAAAGATTATTTGAAGGCATTATTAAAGGAAAATACAAGGTAAATGACAGTATACCTGAATCCTTTTCCAGTGAGAGGAGCTCTGCTGGTAAAATTTCTGGAAGTTGATTTTTGTATTTAGCCTGTTTGAAATTCAAAGCTTACATAAATCTGTCTGTGTTACACAGGAAGAGAGATTATTTCCTCTCTCCAGTCTATCTTGTTCCTGCTGTGTTTTAAATCAATGTTAGGTTAGACTATGGAAATATTTACTCAGATGAAATAAAAAAATGAGTGCAACAGCTAGCACCTAATTGTACATTTAGCTTAGTAGGGTTGCATAATGTTTAGCTGTGATATATAACATACTGTATGTTACCTTAGGTTTATAGATCATTTAAATTTTTTAATCAACTAAAAGATCTATCATAAAGGCTGGTCATCATATTGCCTTGATTTAAAACAAAATGCATGTTACTGTAAAACTGTAGTTAGACATTTTTCTTTTCAGTACAGTATGTAGTAAAATGCAGCTGATGTTTCCAAATGAGCCACTTGCAACTAAAAGCAGATTGGTACGCATGCAAGATAAGCATGTTTCACAACATCAGCATCCTAGAACCATTAAAGAGACAAATTTAAAGCTTTGACTTCACTACTTTTGTGGTTTTGTCCAAGATCAGTTTTGCTTTGCTTTGAAACCAAGGTCATACATGAGCTGTATATTAGCAAATAAAAAGTGGAAGCTCCTAAAACTGTCTGATAGTCTATAATATGGTTTAGGAAATATTTTATTGTATCAACTTAACAGTGGTCTGCTAAAATGTAAGTGACAGCATTGGTACTGCATTTGCTCAGGAGCACATTTTTCATTCTTTACATTTTGTATTCCTAGAAACAGCATGGCACTAGTTTTGAGATTGCATAGACTAGATGTTCCAGTTTCACTTTATGGAAGATTTCTTTATGGAATCTCTTAAGCAGCTAAAACCTTCTGGATGCGTACAAGTTAACTTTTTGTTGTTTAAAAAAAGTCATGGCCAGCACATTGTGTCTTCTCTGTTCCTTTTCTGTTCCTGTTTCCACAATAATGTGTCTATTCAGTGAAAATAGTATAAGGATTTCAAAACAATCTTCCTGCAAATTTGCAATTACCCTCATTTTATTAGAGCTGAAAAAGAAATGACAAATCGTAACTATAAATGTGCATTTCATAGCCAGATACTGTTCCTGAGTGCTCCAATTTAAAGCAATCATTTTTCAAAAAGACTGATTTAAAATAAAATGGGTCTTTAAATGAACAGATTATAACATTGAAAAGAGTCTGGTTACAATTTTGAATTTTCATTTAGTACATTGTAAAATTAGCAGTGTACCAAGTAAATAAAACTTATGTGCTTCATAAATTAAAGAAATGCTAGAAATAACTTAAGTATAGAATCCTTTATTACAGAAAATTTTCTTACTTTAGTATGATTTAATCAGGCGTCCATCATCTTGACTAATTGGGGCACAAATCCACATATGCACAAGATAAAGACATATTCTAAATAGTCCCTCGCATTGTTGTCTCCTAAAGATACAGTTCTGCTCTAAAAAAGTGTTGCAATTGCTTGTATTGTCAATCACGTATCAGTATGCTTTCCTACCCGAGTGCCTGAAGGTGCTTTACTGTTGTAGAGTTGAAAGGAATTTATTGGGAAGAGCCATTGTCCATGGTAACTGTGGGACAGAGCCAAGGTACTTCACAATAGGCATTAGCTTACTCCCTCCTTACTCAGCATCACTGGCATGAAGCTGTGGGTTGATACAGACTGTCATGCCATTCCTTATATTGAGTGCAGGAGCAGATTTAATTTCTACATTTATCACATGCATAGTTAACTGACAGTAATTGTCAGCCTAATTATTTTTTCTTTTTCTAGTGAAGGATCACTTTTATCTGAACAAAATGTAGCATGGGTAGAAAATTATACTGGGATTATAATACTAAAGATATGTCAGCTTTAACTTGATACAGTATTCACTGTTTTCAATTTTTTTATGCCATTTCAGTAGCAACTAATGTATAATTTTGTGAGTTATTAAAAAACATAGAAAATTCCTTTAACATTTATTGTAATAGAATGTTTACAAGTACCAACCACTGTTAAATCTCTTCAGTTACATAAAAAGTAGGTTCTTTTATATGTTCTTATTACTAATTGAATTTTTTCTATCTATCAGATGAATCCTAGGCAATGGAGCCATATTTCTGAAAGTGCCAAAGATCTGGTGCGCCGCATGCTTATGCTGGATCCAGCAGAAAGGATAACAGTATATGAAGCACTGAATCATCCCTGGTTAAAGGTAGTAAAAGCAGCTGGTTACATACCAGTTTCCTCTTCAAGGGGAAGAAAGATTTATTTCGTTGTTTCTTTAAACTTTTCCAAGTAGACGTGACACTGTACAAAAATGTGTGATAACATGCTTTAAATGCTTTGCGAGATTAAGAGTCTAAGGTTTTGAAAATTGCCAGGCTTGAACTTTTGCTTAACAACAAGAGCACTCACTTGGGAATCTTCAGCAGCATCAGTGTACAGGGAGTAGGGCTGCGTAGAATAAAGTTTCAAGAAGGTATTCATGTATCTTTCTGTGGCTCTCAAACTCCACAGAAGTAATTTCTGATCTTTTCTTTCCTCAGCTGTATCTAGACCTCTTTCCTATTATGCATGTAGCTATGCAGTTTATTGCAGTACATTATGATACTTAACTGTGCTGCTGCCTTACATTAGATTCCCAAAATATCCCATCACAATGAAGGAAGTGTGTAGTAGTGTGTTGCTCAATGGCTGCTATAAATAAAATTACATGACATGTGGTAAGCAACTTATTTTTCAGTGGAAGCAGATTTTACAACATAGTTTTAGCCAGTGGAAAGGAGTTGCTGGACACCGAAGATTAATGACAGGGATGGGAGAACATACACCTAGCTTCACAGCAGTCCCATTGATAGGCTGTGCTAAACCTTAGGGTTGGAGAATGGTGGGTGTGTTGCAGATTTAAAAGGTGGCAAGTACTGGTTCAGAGCATTGTATTTTCTTTGGCGGAAACTGATGAATTAACTGTTTTTCTTTGTTATCCTCTATTTCTTTTCTATAGTGTGGGCCCAGGGTAGAGAGAGTCATAATATCATTAACTTGAACAGGGCACTTTTTTGCAAAGGATGTTGTTGTCATGTCTGTTCCTGGACTGTTTAGAAGTTCTACGTTATAGAAATATACAAATATCAAATCAAAACAAACAAAACAAAACAAACACACACAAAAAACCCATAAAAAAACAACCTGGGAAGCACAGTCTTGTATGTTTTTCTTCCTCTAAATATATGGTCTAGCTATGGAGTCATTCTTGCACTTCTCTGCTCTCTTTCTGTCTCTGACTGCTGTATTCCAAGCTGCAGAATGGTCTAGCTTATAAAAGGAGGGCAGGAGTGTGTTTCTCTTGGAAATAAAAGAGGTTAAGGCACTCTTCTGAATACTGGGAAACAGCAGGTTCAAACCTTTTCACTCAAAAGGAGACAAAGGTCTGTCTGTTCAGCTGGGGCATACATAGTGCATCAACTGTTTCAAAGAGCATAGGAATGACATCACATTTGGGAGTCCCAAGTGATTGTGCTCCAGTCTGTGGTCAGGTGATCTGGTTTTACCTGCTTGTAATTTTACTTTTTCTTCACTTTGTAAACTTAGCCACATTTAGATGCCAAAGCCAGAGTTTTATTGAGGGTTATTTTGGCAGAAAATTTTGCCATTTTTGTTGTTTGATCAACTAATCTGATTAGGCTTTTAAAAAAGATAATTCTGTAATGTGAATGTGTAAGTTCTGCCTGTATAGCATAGCACTTTTGGTGTCTGTGGTCACTTTCTGATCTTGCCATTATATGTTGAAAGACAAGCAAGAAGAGAGAAGATTTAGTTTGACACAACTTTGTTTCCAAGCTCGGACAGCATTCTGTCAGTCAGTCCTCTCGTACTTTTGCCTATGATAAACTGCCTTCCCTGCTGACTCTGAACTTTCTTCTAAACCTTTTATAGACATCTGCAAAATACAGCACGAGACAGAAACACCTTTAGTGCTGTTGAGAGGATGAATTACTTCTGCCTGTGTTTTCACTCTGATTCAGAAGGTGCAAGTGACAAACATTTACATTAAATTAATGAGTGTATGTTGCTTCTGTGATGATTTGGGGCAGGGGAAGAAAGTAGTAGTGCAAGTTCTGCCTCCACTGTTCATTGGCAAGTTTTTTGTCTGCATCTACAATGGAGAATTCTTGTAAGCTAGTACCTGGTGTCACCAGTCATTGAGCAGGCACTTCCTGCTCTGTTGGATACATGCGCAATCTCCCAAGCTTACCTGAAGTATCAAGCACCCCTTAAAAGTGCTTGACCATGTTGCTTCACTGGCATTTGTGAATCACAAGAAGCAGAACTACTTCATGCTTGCCAGCTTCTAAGGTCTGCTAGCCACAGACTAACAACACAACAGTAAAACAAAAGGCTAGGGTCTTGCTGCAAAGTGGGAAGCAAAATTGCAACAAGGAAATATTCCTGGCCCAAGTTAAGAATTCTTTCAAAATATTTTAATCCTTCTCGTTTTCATTAAATTTTTCTTAAATTGCAACAAATCGTCATTTGCCTTAGGATACTTATTAGCTGGTACATTTCTTGTCCAGTTTCCTAACATCATGAGACTATTAAGAACTTGTCTTTAATGTTTCTTTTGCTTTGTTTTTGTGGATTTTTTAAAGGAGAGAGATCGCTATGCATACAAGATTCACCTTCCAGAAACAGTAGAACAATTGAGGAAATTCAATGCAAGACGAAAACTAAAGGTAAAATGAATGCAGTGTTAAAACAATATAATTACATAATTTGAATTTTGTATGATACTTTCTTAATTTTTAAAAGCGCTAAGATAAATTTATGCTCTGAAGTCAGCAATAAAATAAAAAATGTCAGAACAGGCCTTCACAGTTGCTTATTGCAATGATGTCTTTTTAAGGGTGTTCGTCCTTTCCTTCTTAGTGCATAGTTTTCAGATTAAATTTCTGTGCAAATTGTGTAGTTCAGCCAAGGTGTGTATGAGGTCTTCATCGGAAATTAATTCGGTAATTCTTGTAATATGAATTACTAGAGAGCAGAGAATAGTACAGTGGCTTCTGCTATTATTGTATTACATTCATAATGAAGGGAACTTAATAATGTTTTGATGTCTTTTTTCAAGAAGAGCAAATATGTGTTCTTCAGTTTATCCCCTTTATGTTTAACTATACAAAAGATTATTTCTCACCTGTATTGAAAAGGATGTTAACGTTTTAGCCCAAAGCAACATGGTTTCCCTTCAGTTCTTATCTTGGAAAGTTTAACAAAGAACGTTTTAAAATTCACTGAAAGGTTGAGAAAATTTTAACAGAAACATGCAGTGTTACAATTCATGAGGTTTTGCTATGATTTATAATAAAGCACAGAATCACATATACATACTGAGTTGCCGCTCTGCAGAAGTTTAATGTCGCTGCAAAAACAACTGATAATTAGGACACAACAGTTACCATAGTTCATGGTAAACAGCACTTTCTCTTAGGTGGTTTGTATATCCAGGTAATGCTTTCATTCAAACGTTAGCTAGTACATTTTAGAATGCAACTTGGTTTACTGCTCGAGATGCAGTTTTGGATCTTTTCCAGATTTCTTCCTGGGGAGAACACTATATTTAGTTTCCTGAGAGCTTTTATACCTGTGCTTTTTGTTTTCTGCCACTTTATCCAAAGAATTTTTCTCCAGAATGTTTCCTGAAATTATTTGTTGTGCATTTTGCCTACTGCCACAACTGTAAGACATTAAAATCTGAGTGATTTAACTGTAATTTACTTGAACAAGTAAATATATGTCAGAGCAGATAACCATCTTTCTGGCTTTGTAACTTCCCATGTAATGCCCATTCTGGGAGTCTGAGATTATTACATCTTCATATAGATATACTATGGATGTCAAATATTCTAGTGCTGTCAGTGTCAGATCCCGACAGTTTCTCGAATAACAATATATTGTGTTGCTTTAAAGAGTGTAGCTTTATATTGGCTAAGTCACCCAGCCATATGAAAAAGGGAAAGAGAAATAAATTAGTTGTTTACATTGCATTATGGGAATTTATGCCTCACACTTTTTTAAAATGCTTTCTCATAAAGAATTGTTCTTCTGAATCTCCTCACAAATAATATATATACTGTTTATTAGTGTATGACTAGCTCTTGTTAGATATGGTCACTGGTAACAGTGAAGCAGAGCTGAAGACTAAAATTTATTCACTCTTTACTGAAAAGGTCAACACACAAGAGACCTCAGGAGATTGAGTGACCCAGGGTGTCTGAAAATGTTTCATTATCCTTCTTTGTGTAATTTAGACTTTGTGGGTGCTTTTATTCAGGGGGCAGTACTAGCAGCTGTGTCAAGCCACAAATTCAACTCCTTCTATGGTGACCCACCTGAAGAGCTGCCAGACTTCTCTGAAGACCCCACCTCCTCAGGTATTTTAAAAGAAAGTACATATACTGCAGTCAACCTCTCCTAATTCTGTCCTGACTAGAGTTCCTATTATTTACTAATTTCTTAAAGTTGCTTATTAAGTTAATGTTATGTGAAAGCAAAAATAATTTTCAGTCATAATGATGTCACTGACTGAAGAAAACAAAGCAAAAAATCTCTGCACAGTTGTAAGTTTCTACAGAAATTCTGTCTTATTTTTTATTTTGTTGTATGTACATTTAATTACAAATAGTGCTATAATCTCATATTTATATTACTTGAGAGTAAAAGCTTACTAAAATTTTGTCTTGAATTCTTAGGCAGCAGAAGCAAGGTTCTCATACCATTGTATACCAGAGTTTCTTGATCTCCTTCCTGCTTTAGAGAACAGTATGATTAAGATGTCTCCTCTTTAAAGCACACTGGACAGTATTTCTGATACTATAACCCAGACCCACAAATCTCCAGAGCGAGATAATACATGTACTTCAGGGACAAAGGGGAAGACAGTACCTTTGCTGTGCAGTGAGGACATAGATTAGCCCTGGTCAGGATGGTGATCTTAACTCCAAGCAGTCCTCGGCCCATATTCAGGAATTTAAATAACCTGGGAGTACCTAGACTAACACAGCCCTGTCATGCTTATTTATCTTATTTTTGACATAACATTACTCACAATCTTTGCAGTGCAAAAGTCTGGATTGGTCTATCTGATCAAATAAGAAAACTCTGTGACTAATTGAACTCTCTCTTTAATTTTACTAAACAACTACATAATACAGGCAGAATATTTTCGCTATACAGTGACTTTACTAGAAGACATTTCAAGAACTTAATTACATGTACTGAACTGCTGTGTGGCAGTTCTCTTTCCCAATTCATTTGTAGGTGAGAAAATTATTTATTGGCTGCATATGTTAAGTTTTCCCTTTTTTCTCTTTCATATGAGCAAGTAATTTTTATAAATTATTCCAATGTCAGTGATACAGGAATTGGGGGGCAGGTTTTTTGTTGACATTATTAAATTTCACTTCTTGCCATTCAGGTTTGAGTACTTAAATTAAAAGACTGCTTCATCTTCAGAGATGCACACTGTTCATAATTTCCACAAAAGCAAATGGGAATCTCAGATCATCTGTTGCAAATGTGTGATCACAGCCTTATGGCTTAACTTCAGGCAGATAGCTTTTGAATACTCCATGAGTAAGGATCCATATATTCTTTTAAAGAAGGAGTAGGTTGGCTTTACTTCATGCAGACTTAATTGCAGTGCTTCAATTTTTGTTTCCAGCTACTTCCCCCATTTCAGTAGAATGAATAGGCAACCAACATGATTGGCAGTGGCAACTTTCCTAACCTAAAAACTGCAGTTCCTCTTTCCAGTTTCAGTCTCACATCACCAGGGCATGTGTCTTCCTCATAGAATGATGTAATTGCAGATACTGGTATACAGCAAAGGTGCAAGTTCTTTTCTTTTCTGCTCACAGAAAACATGAATGCAATACACATGTAAATTCTGTAGAATATTCATTGGGTGGATATTGGATCCATTGCTATCTTAGAGTCATCTCTGAAATAACTGAAACAATAGCTTGGATTTCTCAGCAAAGCATAGTTATTCTCTAAAATAATATTCTTGATCTAACGGATGGGAGATCACAGATGATCAGAAAACCCTACTAAGTGGGTAGTTTTCATGACATTTGCGTGACCCAATTACATTAGCTGACAAAATATTTAATATCGCAGGATAAACACTGGGTCCTGCAATAAAAGATACTGCAACTTTCAGCTTCTGGAATGAATAGATAAGGAAATCTATTTTGTTCCCTCTTTAGAAGGACTCTGATAGAGTTTTCAAATATTTCTAGTTTGCAAAGATAAGCTCTTGTCAGTATTCTAAATTGAAATAGTTGATAGAAATTAGACACGAAACTCTTGAATTACAGTACAAACTTCCCTATCTTAAGTTTTTTTCCAGTTTCCTTCCTAACATCTCATAATGTTATTCCAGGTCATAAACTTTAATGAAGAGTGCTTAATATTTTAAATGTTGCTGCCTAATTTAATCCTCACATAAAATTTAATTAAGCTTATCATTAAAATTAAATGATTTGTCAGAAATGGGCAAATGTGGAACTCCTACTGAGATAAAGATGCAGAAATATAAATGCTTATTAAGTAAAGCAAATTGTATCTTGTCCTCCTCCAGGTCTTTCTAAACATAGAAACCAAAAAACTCAGTTCTGTCTTTTTCCAGTTTAATCTAGAGGTGTTCTTCTCGGAGTTCAATGAACATGGGGTCGCTGGAACATTTGAGCATCTTCCTGTACTACCAGAGTACAGCTGTTGCATGGAGTATGAAGGAACTATAGGTAGCAAGTGAGATGACTTTCTTAGATGCAGAATAAAAAAGGTTATTCTTGTTAGACAGCTTTCCAGTGAGGGTCAGCAAATTGCATAACTAAGTTACGTGGGAATGAACACAAGTTTCATTTAAAGTCAACTACCTTCTTTTCATTCATACAGCGTGTGTTAAAAATTCGTGGTTCCCACAGCTTGTTCTTAGTGATTTTTTTTCTTCTTTTGTCAGCAACTCCTCTGAAGGATGTAACTTAGTCTCGTTATCATCTGGTAACATGACATAAATCAGTCTTGCTGAATTTTGAGAGTATGATAAAGGCTCTTAAAATATTTTGAAAAATTAGGTAAATATTTTTAAACTAAAATATTACTTTACTGCTGATAGGCTGTGTTCAGTAACTTCTTTAGCAAAGCCACTAAAAAGCTCAAATACATCATAAAATGTCAGCTTCCCAAGGCAGTAAATGTTTTGGGTATTTTTAATAATGCTGAAACAAATATAAATCAGAAGTTAGCAATCAGCAGCCCCGAAGGCTAAATCTGGCACGTGAGAAAAATCAGCCCAATAGAGAGTATTTGAAGTGGACCATGAAATAAACTAGGTGCCAGAGAAATTCACAATCAGTGCTTTCTGCTGCCCTTCCCCATCCCCTCTCCCCTGCCTTTCTTGGCCCTCCTATCATGTGATTGCACATTAGGTCAAGACAGAATTTCCTCTGCTTGTGTCACATGCTGACCATTTGTACCCTAACAGAGAGTACAGAGTACTCAAGTGTTTTGATAACAATGCCTCAGGCCTTACACATCACCAGTGTAAAGCTTTTCATTTCTTCTCCTTTTGTTTCTTTAGCTCTCCCATTCTGCAGCTGGGAAAGGAAAGGCTGTGGAATTGTTTGAAATTTTGACTTGGGAATTGGAATTCAGGAAGGCTTTTAGTTTACTTTGGAGTTTTAAATAGATTCAAGATGTTTACATTCTTAGACCAACAGCTAGAAAAGCCCATAAACTGAAGGCTTTTATAACTTGGTATTTCTAGAAACCTTTTTGTAGCCACTTTCTCAGAACTACTGAGTCAGTGTTTTAGTTAAGCCAGTAGATACTCCATAGTCCTTGGAAAACTTCATAATTGATTTTTAGATTAAAGCAAACCTTACCTCTTGGTTAAGGGACTTCCCTTTATAGTGCCTGTGTGAATTGCTTGGTTTATAGTACTCGTATTCTGAATTCTGACTATCAGGTTTCAGAGCAGCTTTTAGCTACAAACAGTTCTAGATTCTTGTAAAGCTTTTTATAATGCTGTGTTTCAGTTTAACCACAGAGAACATATGACAACATACTTTATAACAGACTGACTGACCAAATGTACTTAGTTAGCCTAAGCTAACAAACAGCACTCTTGCAGTACTTCCTGAACATTTATGTGTTTTCTGAGCTTTGTGGTAATGGTGTAAGGTGATGAACATAGAAGCAGTGCTTTTGCACTGCACAGAAATTAGGCATGTGAAGTCTACATCAGTATTTCTAGCTTGTTTTCTCAAACTGCAAGGTACAAATTGCATACAGCATTTATACAAATGCATTTTGATATTTCGTCTCAGGATTGCTGCATATAAATGAAAATATTCATTCTTTTTTATCTTGTTACAATCTGTATTGTCCTATGCAATGAGAAATTTTTAGCAGTATGAGATCTTGATTTTCAAATTTGAAAGTAATAATAATGGAAAAAAAAGCTAAATCTGATAGTCTTTCAGAATGAGATCAAACAGCAAATATTTGGGCCAAGTTACAAGATCACTGTTTCCAACATACGTGAAACTACCTTAACTCACATGTTAGCAAGTGGTTAGTAGTTTTACAGGATTTAAAGTCCATAAAACATGGGTAATATAAGCCCATATCTTAAAAAAGGTAAGTCTCATTGACAAGAAGAAGAAAGAGAAATACTGTTGTTATGCAAACATTACCACCGATTTTGTAAGTATTTACAAAGGATCTTGTGTAACATTTTTAAGTGTGTGTCCTTGGAAAAAAATTATTCATCTTAGAATTTATTGTTATTGATTCTTTATCTGGAATAATCAGATAAAACTGACTATGAGTTTTGAGTTCACGAGTTTGAGTGTTTCCAATACTCCATTATTTTGTGATTTTTCACCTATTTAATTTTTGTTTAAATGCAAAATATGTTTAAATACAAAAACTTTTCAGTATATGAAGTCATTGTTAATTAAAATCCATAATAAAATTGTTGTATTTCTAAATGATTCTTATAATGGTTCTCATTAAAAAAAAAATCATTTCAATATAATATTGCTAAATTATAGTTAGCAAATATATTAATTCATATGATGTTACGCTTCATTTGCGGTATGTTGAAATAGTCCGTCAGTTCACGTCTTACAATAGTCTTACTTTAAATCATTTTTGTCCATGAGCTTTTAAAAATAGTTTAACCAATGTTGTAAAAAGTCTGATATTTTGATATTACATATACCTAACCCTGCATACATGTGCTACCTTCCCAGTGCCAAGTGTTTGTTTTCCTCCCATCCCAGACCGCAAGTCCCATTTGCTTCACACATTAAAAAAAAACCCAACATATTAAAAAAATGGGGTGAGGGGGTGGGGGTCTTGTCACTTGGTTCATACTATTTTGTGGCTGAACTAGTGTGCTATAGGTTGCAGCTTTATAAATCGCTTGCTCTGAAATCTTCATACTGTTTGTTGTTTGTCCAAATGCTGCCTTCCTACTAGGACTTCTAGCAGCAGAAAGTAGGTATCCCTTTGTTTTCCTTTAAGGCATATCATTCAGCTTTGGAGTGTGTCTTTGCATGCTTAAAAATCTGCTTTTTTCTCTTCTTTTTGCTATTTTCAGTTTTAATACTGCCTGTTCAAGAAAAAGGGCCTCTATGTTTTTTACTAGACTTGTCTATAACTTTGAAAGTGTAATTAACCAGAAGTAACATGATTTCTAGGGAATTCTGAAGATTCTAGTTTAGAGGCAGTATTAAAATTATCTGGGTTTTTGGTTTTTGTTTTCAATCTTTGCAACACTACTGAAATAAAATTTAATTTTCCTATATAAAAAATAAAATGGTTTGGGTTTGTGTTTTATTTACAAAACTAATGTTTTCATGAACTAATGGGCTTTTATCCTCCTAACACTAAACATGTAGTGTAATGTTAGTCAAATATTATTTTTTTGCTATAACCTTGCATGAACTTTCTTGATCATTCTGTGTTGGTGTGATACATGATATGTGCATATGCATGGTTTATATGCATACACCTGATTTAAATAACTATCCAATATGTGTCTCCTTAATGAAGGAACATTATTGACATATAGGGAGGAGGTTCTGCTGCACATCAGCTGCACGCTTCATCACAGACTTGAAAGCACAGCCACTTCTAAAACCTACAGACTATCGTAGACAGAAGATAAGGTGTGAAATTCTAGACCCTTTGATGTAAACTGCAACCGTTTCAAAATTAATAAATTCAGCATCTCAAAATATAAGCTATAAAATGTTGGGGGTTTTCCTGCATCAGTTTACAGTTTGTAGGCTGATAGTTCTTCCGTCCTAGATCAGGGCAGCAAGACATACATCTGTGTCTCCATTTCTGATCAAACTCATAGATTCTGGTTTTGTTGTTGTTTGATTCATACTTTCGATCTTACAGGTTATGGGGGTTGTTGTTCCTTGTCTTATTTCCCCTTCTCAGAATGCCTGTCTGGTAATAGAAGAGTAAGAACTCTGGATTTTTATATGAAAGTTTTGCAGCAGTATTATTTCTGTACAGTTGTAGGGAAGAAAGGAAATCTCATACAGAGCCTCTGCCATTGATTTCTGGATTTTGTTTGTGCATAGAGACTTTCTTCAGTAAACATACTGATAAAGTGTACTGGCCTCATCCTAGTCAGAACAGGGTTTTCATATATTTTTGAAATGAGGAAGAAAGTGTCTAAGGAAGTAATAGTGAAGAACATTCTCTTGTTAAAACATTATTTGTTTAGTTGCATGTGAGCATGCTACCCATAAGGCATAGGTCTGGTCTGAAAAACAATACCTTCTCACTACATATTTATCAGCTCACTAAACTGCCTTCTGTCATATTTGTGGGTGGTTGTACAGCGAGAGAGAAACAGGAAAAGAAATTGCCAGACTTTGTGTAAAGTCCCAAGTATGGAGACAGGAGAAAGCTGGAAACATGCACACACACAGAGTGCCCCTCTGTGTGTGGAATAAAAAGGAGGCTATCTTCAAAATCAAGCATCAGTTTCTCCCTGCCCCCTTCCCTCACTCCCCCCCCCCCCTCCCATTTTCTCTTTCCCTATTTAGTACCCGTTTCTGCCTTCCTGCCTCTTTTTAGGGACCCTTTGTTTCTTTTTTTCTCTTATCCTTTTTTTTTTCAGGTTGGTTTTTTTTGGGGTGTGTTTTGTTGGTTTTTTGGGTTTCTTTGGGTTTTGGTTGGTTTGTTGGTTTGGAGGGGTTTTGGGGGGGTTTTCTTTTTTCTTTTCTTTTTTTCTGTGTTTGGTCTTTTCCTCTTCTGTCCTTATTTACTGTCCTGCATTTATTTCCTTATATTTTTTTTCTCTGACTTTTACATAATGTTATTTCCCTTCTTGTAGTCTGTAGATGTTCTTACCTTCTTTAATTCAGGTATAAATGCTAGTACTTTCCATCACACCAACTGCCTTCTTTCTGCGGTTTCACTCTAGTCTCCTTAAACCTCAGTCTTTCTAGTTCTCCCCCAGACTCTTCTTGATTTTTATATATATAAAATATATATAGTGTGTGTATGTATATATTACTGTCTTAATTGCTTCCCAGTAGCATTCACACAACTGTGTGTATGTACAAGCTTATTTTTAAAGAGAGTGTTTGGCTCTTTGGTTCATGTCCAAGAAGGAAGTCATTAAACATTATATAGCTCGAATTTGAGGAGGATGGAGTCCTCGCCTGTCTTGTGTTTTAATTACACTGTGTTATTTAATTACATATATGTGAAACCTGTACCTCCCACCACATTTTAAACTGTTACAGGCATATCTGTACACATGCTTTGGCTGTCATCTGTTCTTACAGATAGTTGCTCTGGAATATAGTGAACAGCAGAGAGCAACAAATAACCATGTGAAGTTAGAAGCATCTCAACTCCAATGATACTTGCAGATGTGGTTTAAAGTGGTGAAGAACATCTGGTACTCAGCTGGCTTTCTCTTAATCTAAGAAGTTACATCATCACATGCAGTGGAAAGGTCCCATCTCTGTGAAAGATTCTTTTCTTGCCTTTAATGGAGACAGCATATGTATAATGTTTTCTTGACAGGAGTAACAGGCGCTAGAAGTGTTCTTTCTTACACATTTTTAACTCCACTGCTACTAAGGCAAACCTGGCCCTGTGTATAATGTGGGCATGGTGTGTTGTAATTATGCTAATCTTGAACCTAGACTTTCATATTTCACTAAAGTTAACAGTTTTAAATGTGTATGAGATTGTGATTTGAAAACCTCAGCTGATAAGTACCTCATAATTTGCACAGAATTTTGATAGAGTCCTTAATTACTTAATGTGTTAAACACTTATGCCTTCTGTTTTTAGGGTTTTGTAATCAAATGCCAGCAAAACAGTTATCACTAACTAGGTCCTTCAAAGGTATAAGTATCACTGGAGTCTTAAAGCAGAAGCAAATAATCTGATTTATTTGTTGTACATGAAAAATAAAAATAAAATCCATAAGACTTGAATCTGACATTACAGAATTGGTAAAAGTTATCTCGTCATTTCACCAGATGTACTCTATCAGAATCTCACAGTATTTATATGGGGTTTTTTTCCTGAAAATAACTGCACTTTATAATAATGCTCATACTTGATTCTTATGTGATTGTACTGAGTGATTTCATTTAGTAATTCTAATATTTGATCGCTCTAAAATCTAATCATTTATGATGTTCTTTTCTTCTGTCCTTGCTCTGTGTGCTAGCCTCAGACCTCTTCATAAACAAAGTGAAATATAAATCCTACCTTCTGAAATGACTGTGCTTTGACAGCCAGGATTATTTTTTAATTTCATTTCCAGCAGATACACACAAGAACACAGCCAAGAGACGAAGCTGGGAAAAAAATCAACTTGTGTTGATTGTAGATTGACTGGCATAAGGACTGAATTGTGATATATAGAGAAATTGCAAATAGCAGCTATGTGTTGGTTAGTCATTTAAAAACCACTGTAAAATCTTCAAGGTTTAGTTACTTACCTATTTATATGACATAAAGAATAGTTGAAAAGCCAATCCAATTAAGGTAGTTTATGGGAATGAAGTTAAAAATGAGTGACTGATGTCAGGAAGTGAATTTTATGTGGTTCTACAAATCTAAGGAGTTTAGATTTTGGTCAGTGTCTCTTTAATAAAGCATACTGTTATTATGATGGTTGTTATAAGGTCTTCTCCAGAGTCATTTCCTGGAATACTAATTGCAGGAGACTTGCAAAAAGATCACAGTTTCATAGTTCTGTATTTAAACAAGATCAGGCTTCCTCTAACAAATTCTCATTGCTCAGGGGAGTGTTTATGACTGACCAAGACTTAAGTGGGCGTTTGTAATCTTCAATGTTAAAAAAATAAAACAAATAATTCTTTTACCCTCTCTCAGAACATGTTTATAGTCAGAATGTAGTCTCTGTGTTTTGTAGCAAGATCTAAGTCTTTTTACCTAAACACTCTTCTAGTCATACACTGTGCTCTCTTTTGCACACTGAGAATATATGTATAATTACACCAGGATCCACAGTTACTATGTTCATCTCACATAAAGTGTTTGGTGCGTATTTTGTTACTATTACTGGGAAGAAAAATCTACTTGTCTCACCGGAATTACAACCTTTCCTGTGCAATCGTATGTATATATATTCTTATAGTAATTTAAGGTGCAGGGTGAGATTCATCTCTCCTAAGTGTCTGGGGTTACTTGAAACTTCTGTGGCAATAAGTAGCATTTTCTAACAAAGTTTACTTCCGGTGGCCTTAAAAAACAAACAAAGCCAGCTAGTTAATTTAGTTAGCTTCCTGCTCTGGCAGGTGCGTTGGACCCGATGATCTTCAGAAGTCTCTTCCAAGTCCTACCATTCTGTGATTAAGTCCTTCCTGTATCATCTGTGCTGAGACTAAAATGGGTACATTTACAATGACAAATCACAGAATCATAGAATGGTTTGTGTTGGAAGGGACCTTAAATATCATCTAGTTCCCTGCCATGGGCAGGGACACCTTCCACTAGACCAGGTTTCTCAAAGCCCCATCCAACCTGGCCTTGAACACTTCCAGGGAGGGAGCATCCGCAACCTTTCTGGGGAACTTGTTCCAGTGTCTCACTACCCTCACAGTAAATAATTTCTTCCTAATATCTAAATCTACTCTCTTTCAGTTTGAAACAGTTACCCCTCCTCCTATCACTACACTCTCTGATCGTGAGTCCCTCCACATCTTTTCTGTAGGCCCCCCTTTAGTACTGGAAGGCCACTATATGGTCTCCCCAGAGCCTTCTCTTCTTCAGGCTGAACAATCCCATCTCTCTCATCCTGTCCCTCATAGGGAGGCGCTCCAGCTCCCTGGTCATACTCATGGCCCCCCTTTGGACCCACTCAAGCAGGTCCATATCTTTCTTACACTAGGAGCCGCAGAACTAAACACAGTGCTGCGGGGGGCATCTCACTAGACCAAAGTAGAGGGGCAGAATCACCTCCCTTGACCTACTGGCCATGCTTCTTTTGATGCAGCCCAGGATACAGTTGCCTTCCTGGGCAGTACTCGCACATTGCAGGCTCTTGTGTGGCTCTTCATCCACTAGTATCCCTGCACAGCTGCTCTCAATCCACTCATCACTCAGCCTGTATTTGTGCTTGGGATTGCCCCAATGAGCAAAAAGATTAAAGAGCTTAAATCCTATTTCTAGAGGATACAAGCTTTAATTATAAATATTGAGTGCATTTACACTTTTCCCCAGAGGTTAGAAATTCTTTTTAGGCACAGGTGTGCTGTGCAGATTGGTTTATTTTATTTTATTAAGTATCTTTTATCTGAATTTAGAATTCTTCTGAAAGATATTCTTAGGCTTTTAACCAGATGTCTGTAACAGAGAGAGTTTAGGTGTTCACAGAAATGCCTGTAGAATTGTTCTGTCATTTTTTAATGCAATAACATGCTGTCAGTATATTTCTACTATGCCATTTTCTCATGCAAGTGCATGTTATTTGCAAATGCATGAAAGACATGGCAGTAGATATATCATAATATTGTAGGTTAAAAAAAAAGAAGTGAGATAGAACTGTGATTTTGAGGGTTTAGTTAAGTCACTGTCAGAAGGTAATATCAAATTTGTTAAGGATATTCTTGGAAACATTATTTTAAAGCCATCTATTCAATGCGACCCATGGACAGGAGAAAAAATTCCTGATAAACAAAGCATAATGTTTTGGAATCCCCAGGTTTTTTTAAAGTTTGTTGAGTTGCAACATGTACATTTTCAACTTGAAAGATCTCCAAGTATTCCACAAAATAAAATTCTCAACGTTAATATTACTGTGAGGTAAATAATGTGGTAGTCCAGAACATTCAGTGTTTCACAGTAATACAGCACTGCAGACAACTTTGAACATGCTTCTCATTGGCTCTGAGTTTGGCTTAAGTCTTAGTGCTTATAAGCAGCATTGAGCAGCATTAGGGACTCTTTAAGATATCCAAACCTCTGAAATGAATCTTTTTTTGAGTTTTCCTTGAACGGTCCAAATACACCGAAAGGGCTTTGAACTGAGAAAGTGAAGTTTTGATAGAAAATAATTAATTTATGAGCATAAAAAGAATAGAAATAAAAGAGAATTTGAACAAATTTCCTTCTACCAACTTCGTCCTGGGAATTCAAGCACTTTCCTTCAGGATTGAAGAGCTATAAATTCACCAACCATTGACTGACATACTGAAAATGTTAATGCAGTTCCTTTTGGGGCCCTAGGTTTTCTTCCTTGCCTTTGAGGCTTAGCTGTGATAATTCCATGGTTTTACCAGCAGATTCCCAGTCCCTGTATTTCCTCAGGTTTCCTGCTCTGTCCCCCAGTGTGGAAGCTGTATTGGAAGCAGAGGAATATGGAGAGTTCCTTTCAGCTGAGCGTGCTTGTTCATTATCAGAGATGGAGCTTTTCTTACTCTTGTTCTGTGCACCTGACCCCATGTGCAGCAACTACAATAAGGCAAAACATTAGTTTTATTTGCTGACCAGCCACCACTTCTTTATAGGAACATATATGAATACACCGGTTGGAAATAAGTAGTCAGACACACTTAATGGGAGAGGACTAAGAAGTCATACTGCTCCTGATCCATGAGTTGTGAGTGAGGGGAATACTGTAGCTTTTAACCTTGGTGTAAAAAGAACTCTGAGGAGAATCCTAGGTTGAGATTTGTACTAAATGTGATGCAAGTTTCTAGACTTGTAACTTACTCATCCTCTTACAGCCATGAGGTCACAAGTCTTGTACAGTAGGTTTTGTTGTTTTTTTGGTAATTATTCTACTTTTTTCAAGGTTTTCAGAGAAATAAGTGTATTTAACTTGTTTCCTTGTGTGGTTAAGAGGGAGGTAGGTTTTTTGGTTTTATTCTGAAAATGTAAGAGATTACAAAAGGGTTTGCATAAGAATTGTTCATACAGTGGAGGGTGGAATTTCAAGAAATATAGCAGTTTCTTAGATATTATCTAGACAAAAGGATACTGGCAAATGAGTAAGTAAAGAGAATAAATGCATTAAGGAGAAATTAGTGAAATACAGAATGTGTAGAATTCTGCATCCAGAATTAAAAATTTCTTTATGAAAAACTATTCATCAGTTCACTGTCACATACCAGCATTTTAACGGACTAACACTGGATATGCTACTATCTTTTCATATACTTACACCAGTGTGGAAAAACTAAAGACGTGGGCTCTGTGTGTTTGCATAAGGCAAAGTTAGCATTCCAGTAATGCACATAAGCGGCAGCCATCACTGATATCTTATTTTTAAAACAAGATGTTACACAAGGAACCAACATGGGCTGGTTTACTATGGATTTGTGTTGTGTTTCTGTATCCTCCCCTGCTGTGAATTCAACTCTCCTCATGGACTTCCACCTTCCATAATGCCTCCCATTTCTCTTTTTTGTCCCCATATCCCTTGCTTCTCTTTTCACTCTTATGTCATATAAAAATCATCCCCATCTTCCTATGACCCAAAATAATCAACTGGTCAAAAGGCAGCAAGTGCTATAACTGGGTCTGAGATAATCAGGAAAGTAGAACAATTAGAATACAGGAGTTCATGTTGCAGCCTCTTTTTTTCCTCTTGCAGACACAGCATTCAGGTCTTTATCTCTCTTCCTTCCGCTATCCAGATGCTGACTTTAAAAGAATTTGTGAGAGCACTGATTCTTTCAAATTTTTACTGTTTTGAAATATGTATTTGAAATTGGCTAGCAGTTCAAAAAGTGAAAGAAGAGAACACTGGGGTGAGAATAGTGAGGACGGGCAGCTGGGTAGATAATCCAAATAGCTGATGTCATAAGACATCGCTGGAAACCAGGCTGAAATTAAAAAAAGCTAAGCTTAATAAAAACAAGTTTGAACCTCTCTTCAGTTAAATAATTTCTGACATACAGTTACGCTATAATATGGGCACTGTTGACATACATAAAGTTTATTCGATGAGTTTTCTTGTAAAAACTCCATCTTTTTAAAGTTTCTGTTCCAGCTGTACCAGATGAAAGTTTCATTTTCCAAAGTTCAGTTCACCATGAGTCTTTACTTTATTGATTTTTA
>JANIMW010023995.1:0-12149 GCA_024582635.1 Todiramphus saurophagus
CCCGGGGCTCTGAGCACCCTGCTCTAGCTGCAGATGGCCCTGCTCCCTGCAGGGGGGTTGGACCGGATGACCTTGAACGGTCCGTGCCCGGTCCCTGCGCCGCCGCCGCGGGCGCTGCCGCCCGTCCCCGGCAGGTGGCGCTGTCGTCCCGGCGGAGCGCGCAGGGGGCGTGGCCTAGCCGGGGAGGGGGCGTGGCCATTCCAGGGGGCGTGGTCGGGGCCGGGTCCCTTCGGGGCCACGCGTGTGCGTGTGCGGGGCTGGGGTCGGCAGCGCGGGGCCGAGCCGCTCCGCTCCGCTCCGCTTTGTCCCGGACGGACGCAATGCGAACGCTTCCCGCGGCGCTCTGCGGGGTGAGGGCGGGGCCTGGGCTCGGCTCGGCTCCGGGGTCCCGCGGAAGTGTCGGGGTCGGGGGCAGCGTGCCCCGTGGGGATGGGCCGAGGGACCCGGACCCGAGGCGTGGGCAGGCTGCAGCAATGGGGCTGCGGGGCGCGGGGAGCTCCTGCGGGCTGTCGACAAGCTCTCGGCATCCCTGCGCTCCTTGAGGTTTGATGCTATAAAGTACTGGACGGAAGGGGCAAAACACATCTACAGCAATTCAAATTAACTTAGCGGGCAAGCCGGAAGACACTGTCCCCGTGCCGACAAATAACTTCAAGGGAAGTTTTCACTGGCAACCCCTCGGCTGTGGCAGAGGATGCAGGTGGGCTCCATGGCACGGGGAACCCCAAAGCTATTGCCTCTGTTTCCACATTTCCCTACTTCTGTATTTGAGGCTGAAGCTAAAAATGTTCTGATTTGAGAGGGTCAATTAGAGAAGCGCTCGGTGGGTGGTACCACAGGACAGCACGGGGCTTGTCCACATCTGTGTGAAGATTCTCTTTGTGTATATAATTAAATAAAACCCCAACTTAAGGGGAGTTATGCTGAACAGTAGCAAGAAGCTTATGCAAGTGATCAAATAAAAAAGTTCAAAATACTCCAGATTAACACTGCTCCCAGGCAAGTCGGGAGGTTGCTCAGCATCCTGCTTGGCTTGTGCCGAAATCATGTTCCTGTGGCATTGGGTTAGAACAGCAAAGAGTTGCAAAGGTTTCTGTGATTCAGTTCAACTAATTACGCTGTGCTAAAATATCTAACGTGATTCGTGTGCTCTCTGGAACTTTGCAAGTGTGAATTTTGCTGTGCAATGTCTCTCATGGTGTGTTTTGCACTAGTTGGTTATTTTTTTTCCCCACCATCTACTGTGACAGGATGTGAACACTTAAAACCCAAAAAACACCAAAACCATACCAAACAAAATCCGAAAGCAAGCCAAAGAAGCCCCAAACCCACCCCATGAAGTGACTGCCTATGGATGATGCTGCCAGAGTCGTTAGGAGCAGATCGGAAACAAGTGCTCTGCTTTGCTCCTTGTGCCGTGCCACGGGCGAGAGCCCAGCGCCCATCACCGCCGTGCCAGTGTTTGCAGAGAACTTTTCATGCTGATCGCCTTACTTGGAAATATTAATCTTATACTCGTGTGCCAGATTCTGAAATTTGTGGTCCGCCAGATATTTACCAAAATGGTTCTTCCCCTATAAAATGTCTTCTACCTTTAGTCATTCGTTTTAAGGGAGCTGCCGAATGTGAAGGGCTAGAGATAAATAACCTGGACTCAGCAGCAGTGGGTTTGGGCTGTGTTTAATTTAGCAGGAACCTGGGTTTTAGTCCAACAGAAGCTATCGTGATTAATCCTTTGTGTGCAGGTGGAAGTCAGGAGCTGTTGCTGTCAGGTCCACCTCTTCTCATAGACAACGGGGTTATTTAATACCACGTAACCGTTGCTTAATTAGGACGTGATTACTTTAAGGTTATTCTTTGCGATGGAGCGAGTGCTGTGGGTGCGTGCGTGTATTTGTGCAAAGGTGAGAACACCCACCACTAGCTCCACGGAAATTCCCTCTGTCAAGAGATGTTGCAATTTAAGACTAAACTTGTAAAACTCCGTGCAGACAAGGCACGGCTACAGAGGGTGCAGGTTACAGGAGCTGTAAAGTGTCAAACGCAGTCCCGTGTTGGATACTCCTGGTGCTGAGGAATCTGCAGCTGTCTGTGTTGGACGGGAGTAGAGCCAGTCCTCGGAGAGCGGGGAATGGCAGGAACTGCCTCTGACTATTGTAATCGGCGAGATTATCCCATTAATCATCTTCGTCTCTGGGAGAACCTTCCTTCTGACTCCAAGTGCTGTTTTTCCCTCGGTGCATCACATGCAAAAAAACCCTGTAATTGAAAACAATGCAGAGATGAAATCGAACTGCTCGTAGGTGTCGGGCTGAGTCCCGGCCCTGCCAGGAGCGGGGTGTGTGGTGCACGTGGGCAGCGGGGTGAGAGGTGCACGTGGGCAGCGGGGTGAGAGGTGCACGTGGGCAGCGGGGTGTGTGGTGCACGTGGGCAGTGGGGTGAGAGGTGCACGTGGGCAGCGGGCTGTGTGGTGCACGTGGGCAGCGGGGTGAGAGGTGCACGTGGACAGCGCGGCACCGAGGGCACCGCTGGCCTCCGGCCACACCTCTGGAAGGGCCTTTGGGGCTGCGAATAGCGCCGGTGTTCTCCGCCTGCAGAAAGGGCTTTTTCTGCTGTTCCCAGCATTAGGAGCGGGGGGTGACAGAGATGCTTTCTTCAGGGCCTGCCTTCTGTGCAAGGGGGAAAGCAGTAGGAAATGCAGGTAAATCTGAGGAAGTCCCTAAAAATACAGCGCCGTGAGAACCAGAATTGCCATCGGTGGATGAACGGTGAATTCTTGTATTGCTGGAGCTCTATTCCTGTAGTATTTCTCTTCAGCTGTGCTGTAGCAGCTACATTTGATCCCCAAAACTTCCTCTCTGGAGATGTGAAAAGGAGAGGAAACGATATGGAGCCAGTTAGAAGGTTGACTTGTATGATTTTGCGTGTCTGTGTTGTTTTAAATTACTTCACCTACATTTCAGAGCTCTCTGAACTGTGTGTCTCTGTAGGGCACTCTGGCAGATCGTCTCCTTGTTTTCTCTAATTCAGATCTGTAACTGCCAGAGTAAATATGCATTTAGATGGGTTACCCAAACCCTGGCTGCTGCGGCAGGACCTCTGGTGAGAGGTGTGGTGGGGAATAACTTGGTTTTTGTTCCCGTATCAGCACACGTAGCGAGGAAGAGCAGCTGTCTCCGCCGATCCCCTCCAACCTGCCCTCTTTTGTTTGGCAGGCCGTGTCTCTGGTTTGAATGGACCCCGCAAGCCTGACAGCTTCACCCTGGCGTGCTCCTCCGAAGGGCATCTCCCACCCTGTGCTCCGCAGGCTCCGCTCTGATGGTAGGTGTGGAACTTCCCCGTGGCTGGGTGGGGAAGGTCTTCCCGAGCTCACGGCACTGCCTGCCCTGCTCCAGCGCTGAATGCCAGCGTGGCCGGGGCTGTCGGACGGATGCTGCTGGGGTTGGCATTTCTATCCGAGGAGGACAAGTTGTTCACCTCCTTGGCCAAGCAGGAGAACTCTCTACTGCAGCGCTGCTGCTCCCAGCATTCAAAAATTGAGTTGGAGGCGCTCCCTAGAAGGCAATAGGTTGATAAATAATAAGTAACATTTAAAGCCCACATGCTCTGTTGTATTTGGCCCTGTCTCTGAAGGTAGAACAAGAAACAATATGACCTTGTGTTCCAAAAAAGAATCAAGTCATGTTTTCTTGGGTGGGCGTTACTGCAGGATTCATACTACATGCATTCAATATGGAACGTGAGCTGATAATTGTTTTCAGACACAAATAATTTCCATTAAGCATTATTTTTTGAGTGCTGTGGCTCAGGGCTGCATCAGTTCCAAATTCTGCCTGCGCGAGAAGTCTGCTTCATCTCGAGTTTTGTGACAAAATACACCAAATGGGCAGAAAAAACCAGTGTTGTGGAACAGAGGTGCACCCTGTGGTTTGAGTGCAGCTGAAGGGATGCTGCTACCACATGTGTTTCCTTCCTCAGAACAGTGTCCAGCTGGAAGACCCTTCAGCGATTCAGGAGGTGGCCCCGGCCATAACACCTTCAACGCCGAGCGGGTGCAACGGGGACCCCCTTCCAGGCGTAGGTAGGTCCCCCGTCTGCGGTGAAAGCTGTGCTGTGTCTTTTACCTCGGTGCGTCAGTGAGTCTCTTGGCGGTTTTCCCTCTTTCCCTTTCGATGCCCTGGGCTCTAGAAGCGTTACGTGACAGTGGTGGCACAGCAGCTTTGCTGGAGGCTGTGACAGAACACTCGCCTACTTGCAGAGCCTGTGGCAGCTGGGACCACACAGGTGAGCTCCTGGTGACTCTGGTTTTATCCTGAGTGCTGATACTCGCAGGTACAGGAGTGCTTCTTTCAGAGAATAATGGGTCAATTGTGCATTCTTCATAGAATTCTTTTTTATCTCTTCCTTGAAGAGTCTTCTGTTTCCCCGGGGGCCTGACAGGAAGTCCTGATGGTGGCCGCTCTGCAGCCCCTTCTTGTCTGAATCTCCGGGTTTCATCTGCCTTACTCAGAGGGATCTGAAAGGATCCAGTGGGGTCCAGAGACAGGGCAACAAGAGGCCTTGGTCACCTCTGCGAGACACTGCAAAGCCTGCTCCGCTTCCCTTGCGCGTGCCATTCAGCAGTGGTCTGCTGGGTTCGACGTTCAGCTAGAAGGACTGTCTGGAGCTCATCCTTTAGGTGTTGCATGAGCTGCTGGGGTTGGTAGGACTGGAAGGGATGGGGCCAATACGTGGGTCATCTCTGTTTCTTGACAGTCCAGCCCAACCAGCAGAGTGGGCTGCCTGCAGTAACCAGGTTTTGGCAGCGGGAGCGTGGATTCCCTCAGCAGAGGAGGGAGTCATGGTCTTGGCTTGCTCTGCTAAGTGTTACCGTATTTCTTCCAACTTCCATTTCCTCTGGGCTGAGTTTCAGCTCAGCTTTCTTCCTCCAGATGCTCGTGTCTCACAGACATCTCGTTCCTTGTGATGAAGCTCGTTGAACCAGATGAGAAGACAGGGTGTATTCAAACACCCATGTCAACTTGGTGGCATTGGAGATCTTGAGAAAAGAGGAGGAGCAGGGGATTGCAGCGCTTCACACGTCTCTGGACAGTAAAAATCACCTTCTGTTCCCTGCAGTCTGTCGAAGGGAAAGGGAGCCGATAGCGTACCAACCCCTTCAGCTGCTCCTCCCGTGGGAGCCGGCGCCGGGCGCTGGGCGGCAGAACCCGGGGCAGGCCCCGCTCGGCCCCGCGCACGGATTCGGCCGAGGTGCCACGGGCGTCCTCCGCCCCTCGGCGCGAGCGGCCTGGCCTGCAGCCCGCACCACGCTTGCACCACGCCGGATTAATAGCATCCGGTGCGAGTGCCGGGCCCTGGCGCCTGGCTGCCCCGCTTAGATGCTCAGCTCAGCCCCGGTAGGAATGCCCAGGTTGTGGCTTTGCCCCGCTGCCGTCGGTTCTCTGAGCGCCCGGCCGGAAGGCCGGCTCTGGGCTCCCCCTAAAGCTGAGATGGTCCCCGGATTCAAACGACTCGACGGCACGTGCGAAGCCGCGAGAGCTCAGACGGCTTCCAAGCCTTGGTCACGCGAACGGCTAACGTTTGCCGTTCTGGACGGGAATTCCATAAAATTAATCTAACACATCTTGAGGGAAATTAGCGCGTGCAGATGCTATCATTTATCACAATTATTTTAAAAGCCCTAATCTAGCACTTCATCGGATTCTTCACATCCACTTGCACGTCGAGCACTGCAGGAGAGCGTCTTTGCCCGGGGAAGCGGAGATGCCTTCCCCTGGCCGCCTCTGAGGAGGGGCGGCCGGGCCGCGAGCGGCTGGGTGGGCGCAGGGGCGGCGGGGCTCAGCCTCTTGCACCCTGGGAGAGGCGGTGCCGGTGCCGAGCGGGGGAACGTCACCCTCCCCGTGTATAGAACATCGCCTCGCTGCCGCCTGTGCGTGGCCACGCTCTTTGCGACGCGATGTCGGAGGGGCTGCCCGTGTCTTCTCTGCTGCAGCCCGTGCCCTCGGCGCGGTTCTGGCTGCAGCTACGAGATGTGAATTTCTTTCACGTCTGGGCAGGGAACACTCCTCTGGTCCCACCGCAGTTTTCTAGGTGCCAACAATGCTGCGAGCCCAAACTGGGGCAAAACCTGCTGAATTTCCTATGAAACAGCAAACAGAAGGAAAAGCTGCTGGAAGCTATCAAAATACTCCTCTATGAACCCTGTACCACCTAATTGGAATTTTGACCTTTTCTTTTAGGGTCAAAACTGAAAATCTTTATAACAAAATATCACAGGATCATAGAATGTTTGGGGTTGGAAGGGACCCGAAAAGATCACCTCATTCCGACCACGTGCCACAGGCAAGGACCCCTTCCTCTAGACCGGGTTGCTCAAAGCCCCATCCTACCTGCTCTTAATACGTTTTAAAAAGCTGTTGATCTGAAGAAGCTGAAAGCATCACTTATCCCCGAAAGAAAAAACAATACAGGCAGGAAATGGCTTCTATTTTGTGAACCTTTCCTTTAAATGGATAAGGGTTTTTTTGCAGCGCTTTCCATTCTTTTGGTGCATCTTCTGCACGGACATCTTTCGATGTGACGGAGAAACACTTCTCTGCGGCAAGCAAAATGATTTTGCCCGCAGCGGTCGGGAGGCATAGGTTGGGCAGAGAGGCTTGTTCTGGGGGGACTGGAGCCGGGGCTGACGCCGGGGTGGCGGCAGGGGTGCGGGCCCAGGTCTCGCCAGGGTTTGCTGCTAGCGTGCGAGATACACTCACGCTGTGCATTAATCCCCACGGCTTCTTCCTGCCTTAGGAGCGCCGGGGCCTTTGGATGGAGCCGGTAGATAATTACCTGGCTCAGAACCGACTCCTCCGTCCTAGGCTATAAATCCATCAGGGTCCGATAGGCCTTTATTACCGTGGAATGAAATAAAGACGTGATTTCAAATGTCATACCTTGGATGTTCAATCAGCACTTCCAAGATCATGCATAAACAATAAATATGATCTAATTTAATATCATTCTGCTTCCAGCACAGGAGATGGAGTGGGGGGGAAGCTGTATTCAGAAATTCAGCCCAACAGCTTGATTTTTTTCAAAGGCACAAAGCACCTGAGAGTTCCCAGTGACTCCTCATGTTAGCAGAGATTTTCCTCTAGATACAGAACTCATGGTAATGAGGCTGAATGGTTAAAACAATTATCCCCTAGAAATTCCCAGAGCTTTTTTTCAACAAGTCAGAGCAGTTAAAGCTGTCTGAAAGAAATAATTTGAACAATTTTTCATTGGAAAATATACTTTTGATGAACCTGAAATGGTTTACGGGAAAACTGCACGGTTCGTGAAAGTTTCAGTGAAGGAATTTTGTAAGGATTCACAAACAAAATGGAAAATTACCTTTCCAGTTGATTTCAGGATTGCAGGTTTTTACTATGTAAAATAAGGTACAAGGGTCAAAATGCTTCCTTTCCACGAAGTCATGTTGGTATTTTCAAACCGAAATACCCGGGAGGTTCGATGCCACAAATATTGTTTGTATTTGGATTTTCCTGATAGGGTGCAAAGCCAGATTTTGGTACTCGGGTGCGCTGCTGGCTCTCTGGATCACTTCTGAGTGCTCAAACCGGATCGCCAGGTTTCAGTCCCTCTTGGGCTGGCTGTTGCCACCGCATTCTCTGCATGGCTGGCATGCTGCGCGTGGAAGTGAACGCTTCCTTTCGAAATCCACGTGAACGTATGGAGTCTAGAAGCAGTAGTAAAGATGAAACTGAGCTGTGCGCTCCCGAGCCGTGTGGCTGCAGAACTAGATGCTAACGTTCCTGAAAAACCCAGGCTTTTGACGAAATGACAGTCTTTGTGGGAGTAATTAATTTGTATTTAATTATTATCGAACTTGTGAAGAGATGTTCTGAAGAAGGCATATCTTCGGCCCGAGTCTTTCTACTTTTTTCTTTGAGATAAATCTCTTGTTTGGACTCGCAGCTTTTTATATTTTGTACAGTAACACCAACAGGAGACTCCTTAGCAAAAGTCACCGCTTACGGTTTTTGCATTTAAGGCTATCTCATAATTACGTATTTAACTAATCAACACTCCCGAACTTCCAGATGCAACAGATACAGGATTTGTGAATGACTCCCTATATACATCTTAATTTTCGAGCGGCAGCTGTAATTTATGGGGTTCCACACGGAATAGCAGGGCTAATGATGAGCAAATGTGTTTTTAAAGTTGTACGGGATGCAGACGCTGGCGTATGGTGAAAGGGAAGAAAACAGATGACTTCTGAGTGGCAAAGCGCCCGCCTCTCGCCTGTGATTGCTCCCAAAGCCGGGGCGCTGGCTTTCTTCAGAGTGAAACTCCCGGCCTCGTGTTGCCAGCCGGGCAAAGTCTCAGCAGTGGATTTTCACTCACTAACCCCCAAAATCCTTCAGCTGAACGGTCTGGAGGCATCTGAGCTGTGCTGGTTTGTAGCTGAGTATCTGTGCATTAGGGTAGCAGTCTTCTCCTGGGATGCGGTTGGTTTTCCAACAGCTTCTTTAGGAGTTTTATCTTGGAAATACCCAGTGCCACCGTTTCCTGGGTTTTGCCAGGTATTCCCACGGTGTGTTTTGCAAAGGCTCAGAGTTCAGAGTAGCGCTCGGTCTGCGTTAGGGCTCCCGGCATACCACGTACTGACCTATATTGGGAATTAGGAAGGCTTTTGTTTGCGTAAATAACTGGCCGCTGGAGAAATTCCGGTCTGAGCGAGCAGGAGTCGTGTTGGTTTAACTCCAGTAAAGCAGCCATGTGTAACTAATACTGTGTTATTAACACTGGGGGAAACTCTCAACTTTCAGCATCTTGACAAAAAAACAGATGATAAAAATTGCTCAGTGACTTTTTCTAACCTTTCTAACATGTATTTTACTCACCAAGAGCACTGCCTCTCCACGCCGCGGTCTCAGGCAGTGAAACACAGAGCTTATGCGTACGCTATTCCCTGGGAAAATGCCTTTTTTTTTTCCCCCCTTAAGTGAACTTTCAGAAAATATGAATATATTCTTTCTTGCGTCTTTCATCTTTTGCCCTTGCATTTTTTTATTGTTTATATCTTATTAGTCCAAAGTCCTGCGCGGTGCTGGAGGTGTCAAGGTGAGCGTGGTCACAGGGCGATCATCGGGCAGATCACCAAAACACAAAAAAGGGTCATTTGCAACTGCAAAGTGAAAGTTTTAATGGCAAGTTTTCAGCCTGCCCTGTTCAGAACAGAAATACTGTTCTGTGGAGGGTACTGCAATTAGGGCTGTCCCTGTCTGCCTCGCTTACACGAGGTGTGTGGCAACGATTCTCGGTTCTGTTCAGTCTTTCCACCATCAAGGAACGATAAGGGTTCTGTTCTCTCCTTGCAAAACTGTGGGTAGTGGCACCTGGAGAAGGAGCAAGAAGAAACTTCTGGCAGAAGAAACAACTGGCAGATAGGAAGCTCTGCTGCACTGGAGCTCCCCCTCCAGCCCTTCCCTGAGTACTTGGCTGAAAGCTGTTGGTGTTTCAGATGGAATGGGTTTCAAAGGGTCTCTGACAGCGGAAAGTACTCGACCTGGAGAGGTGAGGGGAACCGAGAGCACGAAGGAGGGACTGGAGAGAGCAAAAAACAATGATGTGTGAGCACATATGTGGAATATTTTCCAAAGTGCTTTAACCTGGGGAAGTATTTTCCTGAAGGGGGTGGTGCTATATCAAAGAAAAGGGGGAATTCATAATTGTGGGCTTAATTTGTGGTCTGTTTTGAGAGCTGGCAAGACCTATTTGGAGATGTAAAAGACAAATTTTATCAGTCCGTTTTTGTGAAGAACTAGACCTTGCAACTGTAAGTAATCCGTATTACAGCTCCTGGTGAAACACATTTCATGCGTCGTTTTAGTTCACTACGTTCTTCAGGATCAGGTGATGTGTTATTTATAGTCTAAAATAACGAGCGATGGCTTGGGAATGTGCGTTCTCTGAAAGCTCCCAGGGCAGGTTCGGCACATATTTCCATGGTGAGCTGTGCCTTGCATCGCCCCTCTTCTGTCCTCCTTGCTTGCCAGACGGCGTGAAGGAGCTATTGACCTGTCTGATGCTGTTCAAGAAGGGCTTGAAGACGCGAGGGGGGTGATACCCTGTGTCCACCCAACCTTACCTTGTATGTGGTGATGTCCCATGTCCTCCTGACCCTACTGGGGACAGCTGCTACCACGTGTCACCAGCAGCAGCCTGAAGGATGGAGGGGAGAAAATGAGCCTTGGGATTGTGTTGAAAGGCACTGCGTGTGTCAGGGCCGAGGAGAGCGGCGAAGGGATGGAGGGTGGAGGTGGTGTGGGACAGCGTTTGTCCCTGTGGAGGCCGCAACCCCGGCAGAAGGATGACTTCACCAAGCGGCTCCAGCGTGGGCTCAGCAGAACAAACCCAGGCTGTGAGCGTGGGAGTTGGATTCGGTGGCTGGGAACCCATCGCAGCCTGGACCTGAGGAGTCAACCCTGTCACTGGCAAAGGTGAACGACACAGAGCTCCCGCCACAGCCGGAGATACCGGCCATTCGGTGCAGAACTGCCGCCGTGCTTCTTCCCACAGCAGCCACAGCAACAGCCTGGCACCTTGGTCGTGGCACTTCTGAACTCAGACACCGCTTCAGCATCCAGCACTTCATCTCTGCTCATACTTTTTTGTTTTAAATGGAACTGCTCTTTTTCAGGCTCATCTTTATGTGCGTTATGCGCACATGGATGCGTTTTTGGATCGCACAGATATGCAGGTTGCTTAAAAATTTATTTGATCTAAGAATTAGGTGTTGGTTGTTTTTCCTCTGACAAGTCCTCCTGGCTCTGGTTTTCAGTGGTGGAAAAAGCCAGCTCCAGCCCTGGGGAGCTGGAAGAGTGAGACATCTCCGGTGTGCTCCAGAATGGGAAAAAATCGAGACGTCAGTTTGAGGCCATGCATCATTCCCTGAAAATAAGCTTGCATATTTTACATAAGAATTGCATAATTACTTTCTACCTCTGTGAGTTCTTTTGCATCTCATAATACCAGGAGTTTTTAATAGACATCTTAAAGACTCCGTTATCTTTGGCAGCATCCTGGCAGCTTGGCACGCAGCGCGAGCTGTAACAATGACACCAGCTCCCTTTTTTCCTCCCTCTTAAACGCCACGTTACCCAGAATACATGAAAATCTGGCAGAAGGCAGCGGTTTCCTCCTGGGTTTGCCTCTCACACCCGCTGCCCAGGAGGCAGCTGTCTGTCCGGGTACCCCGGGGTGCCCCTGTCCCCTCTTACGAGCTGAGAGAGGTGCAGTGACCTCCGAGAAATGTGCCTTGGCCGGAGACGAGCCACGGGCTGTCTGGTGGGGTGTGTAGGTGACCCACAAGCCCCATCGCTGGGTCTCATTAGGATTTTGTGTGTGTTCTTTTGACCTGCAGTTTGCTTTCGCTCGCTCTTTCTAATATTTTTTAATGCTATCCTGAAAACCACTCCTTGCCTCGGAAATACCCACCTAGCTTGTTTCTGGAACGCTTGCAGTGTTCCTTTAGGGCAGCGGGGGAAAAGGTGAGGTCTCAAATTGGAGTTTATGGGGAAAATCCTTCTCTTGGTGGTTTATTTTGCTGGCTTTGTCCCTACTGATCTGCAGCAGTGAGGGTTCTGGCTGTACCTTGGCAGTTCTTTCATGGGCTGTTGAATTTCTGTAGCTGATGCTGTTCACAGGGGTGGCTTTGTCTCTGTCTCTGTGAAGGGGCCGGTTTTGGTTATCAAGGTCTGGTGATGTCCTGGGAAGTGCTTATGCCATCGGTGGCATCAGCTCCAGCCCCTGCTCGCCTTGCCCCTGCTCCCCCAGAGGCCATGGTACCACCGTGTCCTCAGTGCAGGGTTCTCCACAGACCATGGATAGCCCAAACGTGGCAGGGTGAGCACCATCTGCCCAAAGAGAGAGCTGGTCTCTGCCCAGGGAGAACTTCTTGCAGCCTTTCAGTACTTACAGGGGACCTATAAGAAAGATGGGGACAGTTTTTATCATGGTCTGTTGGGAGAGGACAAGGGGTGATGGTTTAAACTCAAAGAGGGAGATTTAGAGTGTAGAGCAGGAGAAATTGTTGGTGCTGAGGGTGGGGAGAGCCTGTGCCAGGCTGCCCAGAGAGGTGGTGGCTGCCCCAT
>JANIMW010023996.1:0-24932 GCA_024582635.1 Todiramphus saurophagus
GAGGCGGCTGCGCGGGCCCGCCTGAGCCTTTCTCGCCCGGCCTTCCCCTTGAGAGCCGGTGGCGGAGGACGGGCTGGAAGCGGCGGCAGCAGAGCGGGCAGGACGGCTCGGCTGCAACCGGTGAGAGAGAGCGGAGCGGGGGGGGGACACACGACACGACGCCTCCTCGGGCCTCTGGCGCTGGGGTGAGAGAGGAGGGCGGGTGAGGGGCGGAGGAGGGGAGCGTCACTCAGCCCGCCGAGGAACCGGCACGGGGGGGGAGAAGGAAAACGCCGGTCCGCCCCACCCGCCCCGTGTCACGGGGTGACAGTGCCCGCTGACCTGAGGTCGCCTCCTCCTTCGGCGGGCCCCGCTGGAGCAGCCGCCGGCCCCGGCCCGGCTCCCGGCGGCGGGGGAAGGAGGAGGCACGAGGTGCGTGGCTGTTCGGCGCTGGTGCCGCTTCTTCGTGTTTTCTGCTGCTTCCGATGGCGTAGGGGGAGTCCCCTGTGCGCTGGGGTAGCGCCGGCTCGGGGGAAGCGGAGCTGAACTGGGAGAGTGAAGAAATAAAGTTGTTTTTTCGTGGTGAGGGAAGGGAGAGGGCTGTGCAAGTGAGCAAGTGATCCTCTCCTTTCCTCCTCCTCCTTAGGAAAAGTGAAGTCACTTCCCAAGAGCCAAAACTGGCAAACTCCCGTCCTATGTCTGTGCTGTCTACATGGCTAAGATCAGCTAGTATTAATCCACGTTGTTGCTTTGGTCTGGGTTTTTTTTGTGTGTGAGCTTGTTGTTGTCTTTATTTGTTTCTTTTTTTTTTTTTTTTTTTTTTTTAAAGTCTGCTTCCACTGTTAGACCCTCTGTAACTGTGATCCGGTACCAAAATCCTTCTCTTTCGATAGAATCCTTCAAAACCCACTGAAACCCTCTGAAGTGGGTATGGCAATGGACTTGGCCACGCTGCTCTTTTGTAAGCCTGTGAGATGTGGCGTGTACTTTGCTCTTGTCCCTCTTTCAGATCTGTGTTAAGATTGCTTGGGTTTGAGTGTTGTAAGTAAATCATAACTTGCCACACTTCATAGCTGCGTGCATGCAGTCGTTCTTTTAGTATTAGAGAGGGGGGGGGAAAAAAAGATTTAAACTATCAACTTTCCTTCAAACCAGTGGCAAATCCAGCAAGAAATAAGAAATACATTGCTGAGGTCAGCCTTGCTTGTTGTTTTCACTGTCAAGCTGTAGTCTCGCAACCGTGTCAGTAACTTTCCTGATAAAACTTTGGAGCAGGGCAGCTGTTCTGACTCTGAAGGGAGATCTTGAGGATATTGCAGGCAACATTTTCGTTCCTTTACATTCAGGAAAGGTACCCTGGCTTTATTTGACCAAATCTCTGTGATGCACAGACCAAAATCCTGAGTGCTTGTCAGACCAACTTCAGATCTTCTGAAGATTTACTGGGCATGTAAGAATAGTTCTTCAAGGTATGCCTGTGTCTAGGTTGTGAGTAGGATTGTATCCATTAGTGTTTGTTTGTGTGGACTGTATGGTATTGATGATAACTCATGAAGAGGTTAGTTTGCAGCTTAAATGTGAAGGGACTACAAATATAGTTACATTCAGTAAACAAATTGACTCTAGTGTTCTAAGAACTGAAGCTAGATTGGAGCGTTATCGGAAGTACTCTGCCTTGTTGTCTTTAAGATGGTTAGGTGAGATGGATGGCTTGGGTTAAAAATAGCGTTTGGGCCTTTACAAAGTGATTCATGAATTAAAACTTGGTAATGGGGATTGCAAAAAGGTGCAGGGCATAATGTGGCTTTCTGTGGAAACCAAGTTCCTGGTGTGGACTCCCGAGCACTTGAAGACAACCTGAGTTGTGGCTGCTGCTTCTCTTCTGTCATCAATGGGACTTCCACAGCCAGGAAGTGAGTTAGGAGAACTAATCTGGTCCCAAAATAGTACTTTTATTTGGTTGGGGTTTTTTTTCTGTCCCTGAGTTAATTTTTGGTTAGAACAACTTCCTGCAGCAGTTCACTTGCCTGATCATGTAGTTGTGTCAATCCAGACGAGGAAGAAGTGTTTTGGTAGAGGTGAGGGCATAACTGCAGTCTTGGTAGGGTGACGTAAGTTGCGATGGGTGATGCGCTGTCTGGGTGATGCTTTCATGGTCAGTAAGTTAGCATGAGGCACTGCTGCCTTCTCGGGTTACAAGAAGCTACCCTGTGGGTTTGATTTGCTTACGCCACTTGTGGAGAAGGTAGCAAGTGGTAGTAAGGGCTCTTCTTTTTCTGTCAGTACTTAGATTGCTTATGAAGCCACGGTGGCATTTGTCTTTTTTATTTACTTTCCACAACCTTAAACAAGCTACAGCTTTTTAAGAGCTGTGTGTCTGTCTCCAGTTTTCTTCCCATGTGTCCACAGAACTAGCTGTGATTTTTCTCCTGCTCTTTCCTCTGCATTCCCTTTCTTCTTGCTTAGCTTTTTGTTGATTCATCAGTTGCAAGGAACAATCTGAGCGTTGTTAGATGAGGGCTTTTGTAAATTTATTCAGCTTTATATTAAAAATAATCAATTGTATATTGTTATTGTCTCTGCTATAATTGGAAGGCTATTTCAAACTTGATCCATCTTAGTAATTACACACCTACTGATTTCCAGTGTAGGTTAATTTGTCACTGGATTATATCTGTTTTATGGTCTGATCTGCTATATTGGCAGTTTTGATCTTGGTATCAAAAGCAGCAGCACTCTGAAACAAATGGATGCAAAAATGTGTCCAAGTGATGGTTTCTTTTCCCTTTTGACAGTAGCTGTACTCATCTTTCCTGGAACAGCTCTTGGTTTGCCCTGTGAGCTCTAATCTTGACCTTTTAAGTGAATATGAAAATGTACATTTTGGGTATTAGCTCTGAGCTTCATGGAGATGCCCTTTTAGTGGGCACTGAGATCCATTCAAGTATATTTTCGTCAGATGTGTGCTTTGAAATTCATAGTTTTGGCAGTTTGTTTCAGCCTCCCTCTTACTGTGTTATACTGGTACAGCCCGTAAAGGAGCCATTAACTTAGCCCGGGTTGCTGAAGGGCCTCTCTCTTTGATAGAGTCCTGGTTCATCAGCAAAGCCTGGCATGTTTGAAGAGGGTTTGAAATTGATTTCGCCTTTTTCTGTGTTCTTAACTTTAAAAAGAACTAAAACCTATATAGAAATGATTAGAAAATAACTCTTGGGCTTTAAAGTGTTTACGTAATTTTGATATCAGAAATATTCCAAGAGGGGACTCTGAAACTGAAAGAAAACCTAGTTTGGTGTGTATGTATGTATGACTGGTTGTAAACAGTACATCAGTGAATAAATGGGCTTCCAAAACCCTCTAAGTTAAATAGATGGCTTTGAAAGATGAGTAAGGCCCTTGTGGGGAACTCTGTTCTTTCTTTGGTGGTATGTTTGGGTTTTTTTTTCTTTGTAAAGAATAACAGGGACGAGGGTCTTCCTAATGCTCTTAACTGAACAGAGGGAAAATCAGAGTTTTTGCCATGAAGTGAAATGGGTCACAGCCCATACTCTTGTCATCTCTTGGGCAAAAAAAAAAAAAAATCAAAATCAGGATATCAAAGAAAATGTGGGCTTGGGTTTTTTAGTTCAGATAACTTCAAGAGTGCAAAATTGTTCTGATGTTGAAAACTCCTGTTCCCTGGTGATGGGGGTACAAAGTGATACAAAGGGAAGAAGTTCCAAGGGCAGGTAGATGAGAGGTGTTTACACTTTTGTGTGCCACGTTGGATGCATGCTTACTACCTGTACAGGAGAACTGGCATTTTTAAATATATAAATAGAAGTAATAAACTTGGTGCAAAAATTGCTGACTGAAGTGTATGTAATAGAATCACAGGCAGATGAAATAACAAATTCAAGAAATAGAATAATTTAGATTGGAAGGGGCTTCTGGAGGTCATCCAATCCAGCTGTCTGCTTAAATTAAAGCAAGAGCAATTTAGCTAAGGTTGTTCCAGCCCTCAACACCTTTCTGAGCACCCTGTTTCCACGTTATGCTATCACAGATACAGGACTTCGCCTTTGAACTTCATGAGATTCCTGCCAGTACATTTCTCCAGCCTGTCCAGGTCCCTCTGAGTACGAGTCCTGCCCTCCAGAGCATTGACCACTTTGCCCAATTTGATGTCCCTGGCAGTTTGCTGAGGATACGCACCCTGTTCTACCAGCCGTGTTACAGACATCTGATGGCACTGGCTTCAGTGGTCACACCTGAGCGATGTGACTGTAACTAGTTGTTACCAAACTCAGTATTATTGATTGGTGTTCTTTCAGCCCAGGGGTCCAGTTAACTTTCCAAACACCTTATTGCTGCTCTCTAACCCAGTACCTGTCTCACCAGTTTGTCTGTAAGCTCTCCCCTTACTGGGGGAGACTTGTTAATGGCCTTCTGTACTCGGTGCCCTTCCATGATCTGTTAAGCCAGTCATCTCCTTGCAGTAAGCTATTGTGTTCGTCAGGCATCGTTTTCCCTTGGTAATCTGTGCTAGCTATTCCAAATCACCCTCTTAGCCCTCTTTGGCATAGGGATGGCTTCCAGGAGGATGTGCTTCTTAAGCCTCTCACGGACTTAGGTTAGGCTGGCTCGTCTGTAGTGACCTGGATCCTCCTCCTTTCCCTTCTAGAAGTTGGGTGTCATGTTTGCTTCTTTTTACAGTCAGAAGGAACCTCCCCCAGTCTCGTGGCCTTTCAGAAAGTGGTAGAGTGTGGTGTCTCTTGGTGACAGTGGCCAGCTCCCTCAGAACTGGCAGATGTATCCCATCTGGTTCCATGGGTCTGTGTGTTTCCAGTTTCCTGAAGTGCTTCCAAACTCCATCATCCTCTTCTGGAGGCAGTTTTTTACTCCAGCAGACTCTGTTATTAGGCTCAGTGTTCTGGGAGGCTCGAGGGCAGACTTTGCTAGTGAAAACTAGTTTCATGTCCTTTGTTAGCAGGGCCCCTGTCCTGCTGAGCAGAGAAACACTTACTCCTTAGTCTCCCTTCTGCTGCTGATACTGGAGTCCATCCATCATCCATGCTGCTACTGGATGTCCACCTGACATCCTTGTCAGTTTTAGCTCCAGCTGGATGTTGGTTTTTCCTAATGCCATCCTTGCACACGCAGGCTGTGTCTCCGTGTTTCTCTTGGGCAGCCTCTCCCTGCTGCCACGATCTGTGTGCTGCTGAAACGGAGACCAGAACTGTTTCATTTTACTGTTTCTAGGGTAAATGAAAGCATAACGCTTGAAAAGGAAATTTTCTAAAGTCTTTGTTGCTAAATTCTAACCTCAGTGTGAAATGTTTGAATGAAAGGTGTTGGTTCCTCTTAAGAAAGCGGTGTTATTAAGCTCCTGTGGTAAGGGAGTAAGTCCTGTCTGAAATGCAGAGTGCAGCTTGTACTGTGGAGTACAGGGAGACTAAACAATGAGAAAAACGAGCCACAGCTTCTCCCCCCTGCCCCTTCCCATAACTGAAATATTAAACTCCAGGTAGAAAATTACAGCTTCAGTGTAAGCCCTTCTATTTTATTTTTTCTTTTTGCAATGTAGATGAAAAGCTGCTCTTGATATGTAGTAGCAAGTACTTAATGCAGTCTGTACATAAGTGCTTTCAGTTGGAATTAATTTTATGTTTTTCTGCCAATGCATAAATCCATGTTAGAAATCATGAGAATAAAACACCATTTTGGAAATTGAACCATGGGGTCATTTACTTTACATTCCTTTGAGCCCTCAGTTCTTCCATTTAAGTTTGGTATTTCTCAGTTACTCAAGAAAGATAAGGGAGGGAATTGTTGAGTTACAGTCTGTGCAAATAGCTGTCAACAAAGTTCTTCAGTTGTTTAAACCCTCCACATGTGCACGGCACTGCCTGTCGTTTCTGAACTGGGGTAAGTGGTGTGGATTGTGCTGATGTACTTTTGTTGCAGTACCGAGATAAGGCCGTGATTACAGGCTCAGGTATGCCAGGTACTGGTCTAGCTTTTCTTTCTCAATAGGTGTTTGGGATCCATTTGGACTAGAAATATGTTTTTTTATCACGGTTGGGAGTTCCAAGGTGATTTCTAATATAGTAGAAAGGTATTTGAGGCGAGTTCCATTTCTATGTAAAAGAGCACTCCTAACTACAGTGGTTAATGGTAAACAGTCTGCACATTTGCCTTTCAAATGGGATCTTTCCCTGGCAAACTCTGAAATAGCGAAACTCATTGCTAATGATGGTGGACAACTCCCTGGCTTAATTGCTCAAATTCTTACTATCTCCCTTATGATTTCTAAATAAGAAAAAAAAAAAAGGAGTCTAAGAGCAGAAAAAGATATTTTTAAGAACCAGGGAATGGTCAGAACAAGATTTCAGCAGTGGATCTTGATGGCCATTTTCTGAGTGGCCAAGTGTGATTTCTGTGGTATTGTTGGGTGTGTGAGTGAAGTAACTTGCTTGGTATCAGGACACAGGTGAGGAATGAAATGGCCATGAATGGAAGTGCAACAAAGTCCTTTCTCGGTACTTGCTATGGAACTCATGGAGTAATCCTTTCAACGTACCGAATGACTTTTGAGTAACTTAAAATTCATGACCCATCTCCGGTCTTTTCTCGCAGACAAATAAATACAGTTGTCAGAATGTCTCTTACATTATATATTTATATTTTACACAACACATATAATTTTATTCTTTCCTCATCAAAACTTCTGCATGGCAAGTTTTGGGTTGCAAGATGGGATTGTGTAAGTTTCCAGAGGACAGTTGCTTAGTGGTTATGGAATAGTTGGGAAGTTATACTTGTCAGTGATAAATGATTCTTCACTTGGTACTTCCAGGTTGCTGAGCTAAGTTAAGTGGCTGTACTTCCAATTCATGTGTAGCTGACTGTTCTGGTTAGGTCATGGCTGTTGCATATACCTTAAGGCACACAATCAGATTTTCTGGGAGCAGGAAGCATATTGCAGATGCTCATCTGTTGTAGTTGTCCATGCATTTGATAGACTAACCTTATTATTCCTACTGGAAAGTAAAAGAGTGAGAGGTAAGGCTTAGTCTGAGAATCTTACTCTAAAGAGTGACTTCAGTGTGAACTAACTGTTTACTTAATTTTGATAATCTTTACTACTAGTTAGGCAGAACTAATTACAATGAAATAGGCTGCTTTTACACAGTGGTATAATAGTAGCATGTCTCCAGGTATTTTTTTATGTCTTGATTATAAATTCTATCGCAGTATGCACTTTCTGATACTTCTCCAGTGGAAAACAGTATAAACAATTTGAACTTGATTACTGCACTTGGCAGAGATCTAGAGTCCTGTTACCTACTATTTCAGCATCGTAAGTAAGATGGTTCTAATTTGTGCTTCTGCTGTGTGTGCAAACTATTACTATCTTTTCTGAAATGAGACAAAATGATTCTGTTGATATCCAGATTTGTTCCAGTGCACGGATTTGCATCTCGTGTACACATTGTATATCCATATTGTACAGTTACAATTAAAAAGTATGTATCTTAATTTTTTTTTCTCTTTGTTATCTAACTCTTTATTCTCCTCTCAAAATTTTAACTTCAGGTGAAAGCTCTGCCGTTCCTTGTCTGTTCTCAGGCCTTTGCAGGCCAATCGGTGTGAAAATAAAATGCAAATAGCCTAATGCGTTGTCTTTGTGTATATATTGAGATGCAAGATCCAGATTTTTAATTTGGAAGTAGTTGGAAAAATACAGTGACTGCTAAACTTTTAAAATAAGCTTGTAAAAATAATTTGGGGCTTTTTTTTTTCCTTTGTACTTAAATAAGGTATTTTTCCCTTTATTAAAGAGTTTGAATGCTGCAAACTAGCACTTTTCCTTCATAGGAGCTGTTGTTTGTTGTCGTTTAGATGTTACTGAGAAACAAATACTAGATTACATGGTTTAGATCTGAAATGCATGTGTCAGAAAAAGGAAGTTTATTTTCTTTTTCTTTCCATTCAGTGAACCTTTTGTTTTATTTTGTTCCACTGCTGTATACTATCATGATTTCCTGTTGTTTTGAAGAAGACTCTTACCAGTAACTTGTTGGTGTCAGTGTTGCATAAGCAGTAGCTGTCCCCAGCCCTGGCTGCTTGGTTCTGTCTGTGTTCCGTGCATTATTTTGCTGACAGAGGTGCTTGTGTAGTCAGGTGTTGCACGGGGTGAGGAAATGCTCTAATCCTCCGTTCTTTCTCCGGGGTTAGTTGGCAGTCACTTAACCTGTCCAGTCTCTCTTTCACTGCCCCGATACTTGTGCAACCTTAGCAGACAAGGTAGGTAGGGAGAGTTGCAGCTCTTTCAGGCCGTTCTTCGTGTCCTGCCTCCAAGATACTAGTGAAATATCTGTAGCTTGTAAGTAGCAACATTTGAAGCTTGAATTTAAGTGGTTTTGAGCACTGGAGTGCAAGACAGCACTAGAGTTGGAAAGGAACCTTTTGTGCGTGCCTGCAGTTCACCTGGGCCTAAAACTGGAATTGAAACTCTGATCAGGTGGAGCAGAGATGGTGCACAGAAGCCCTTAGAGATACCAGTGCTTTCTGCTCAGGCAGAGAGAGCTTGTGTTTGCTTGAAGATGTACACTTCTGTCACAAAAAGGCATTTTTATTCCTGGTCCTGATTGTTAATAATCAGCGTTTCCAGTATAAACTTTCAAGAAATGGGCTCTTCTAGCTTGAATTCCTCTTGGAGAGAACTGCTCAACGATTTTGAGGAAACAGGAGTAGGGTATGAAAGTGACTATGGGCACAGCAGAAAAGTCAGTAACTCACTTCTACATCGTTTTGAATGTTAATTGTTACTATTTATTGCTATAGGGATGTATAAAAACTGTGAGGGGAGAGGGGAAAGTTGACCAAAATGTGCAAGAAAATACTTTGTCAAGCCCCAAAGAGTAACATGAAGTTTGAAGTTCCCCATAGTTGCTGAGTCCTAATTTGCCTTTGATGCTTGTAGCTTCCCTTTTCTGATTCTTTTTTCTTTTATCATATTGAGACATCAGAAAGTGAGACTGACGATATAAAGAGGTCAGACTGAAGTGTACTTTAGTATCTAGCTTTTGATAGTAGTCAGAGAAATCAAAGGGTATAATAAGACAAATACAAGTGATACTTGTTGGAGCAGATCCTCCCAGCTTCTCTCCCTGGCCGCTGTGATTATGCTTTTTGTTCTTTCTGGTTGGAAGTGAACTCCAGGAGTCTTGTTGTGGAGTATGGAAATCCACGCTGGGGTTGTTTGGGGTAGTCCACCTTTGTTAGCTGTCATCTCTCAACTGTGGGTTTGTCATCTTGGGAACTTGCACTGTGTTTAGGGACTTCCTAATTGAACCCTCTCGATAGAAACCAAGGCCGTAGGCTGAAAATACTGCTGTGGAAAAGGGTTTGCTTATATCATCACTTAGTAGAACATGATCTTTCATACTGCTTCACACATCTGCAAATTTTATGTTTTAGATCAGTTGTCTGTAACTTCCTCCTTTTGTTTCTGGAAGTAACAATGTCTTGTGAAGTGTTTAGCGTGTAAATATTGAGAGAGAATTTCCTTGCAGTGTTCAATGACAACCGTGTATCAGTTGTGTTGAAGCCACCAAGTACACCGTGCTTGTGTCTGGGGAGCTATCTCAAACTTGGAAAGAGACTGTGATTTAAAAAAACCCCCCACTCACAGCCATTGTGGGTACAGCTTTTTGGCTTCTTGCTCTATGCAAGCAGGGGAATTGATGAAATTAGAAATATGATGTAACACTTAAAATTCAAGCTACTCTGGGTAGCTTGCCTCAACAAACACTGTGTTTGTTCATGGTTGTTGAGTAATGTCAGACAAGGTGATTGCATCAAGAAAATTAATGAGAGTTTTGTCACAGCTTTTTGCAAGGTTCTTGCAGTTACACTTGGTGATGATACAAGCAACTATGCTGTATTGTTTTAAACACCTCTTCCTTAGCAAGAGCTTATTCTGTGATTAGATTAGCCTGAGGCTTACATGAAATACAATCAATGAGAGTCATTCAATCTAATAAATGAGGTGGATAAGAGCTAGATAATGGTGATTTGGTCAAGAGGCTAAGTTTATTTATTATATGTATAATAATAAAAAAATAAAAAAAACCCCTGTCTTTCTTTGATCTTAGTGATGGTTTCTCCAGGAGAAGGACCTAAAAAGTCTTTTTGTAGTTCTGTTTCTAACTTAGAATTTATTCATTAAAGGAATTCTAATTACCAGATTTGATTACTGGAAAAAAGCTGCAGAAACAACCTGAAAACTTTGCTTTGGCAGCCCCTGATTAATTTATCTATTGAAAACCTTTCTTTCTTGTAATCCCTGCTTAAAGGTGGCTATCTGTGAGTCTTCTCTAGAATAACCTGTGATATACTCGTTAACCATTTCAAGGAATTGTAAAAAAGAATGTAAAATAATGATGAAAAGATCTACCCATCTTTTGATTACTGATTGTTTGGGGTTTTTGTTAGGGTTTTTTTCATCCTTTGAGAGGAAAAAAGTAAATTATGATCTGGGATGAAAAGACAACAAAATGTGTGAAGAATGTACTGGCGAAATAAAAATCAGGATGCTGGTGGAACTGCTAAACTTCACCATGCATGGGGCTAAGAGGCAGTGGTTACGAAGACGGTCATTTGATGTGGCTTTTGTCATGTATGCCTTTCTACAGGTCTCAGTTTCAAACTTTCAAGAGATTCCACTTAGTTAATCTTGGTCTTTAAAATAACTGTGATTTCTCTCTCCATCTTTTCATATTATATCTAAATAATTTTTCAAGTGACAATTTCAGATCTTAGCTTGGATCCTAAAGGGTTTTAAGTGTGTAACATATGTCTAAGTATTTATTTTTAATAAGAAGCTTGTTTTTTTTTCATGCTACACAGAATTACTGAGGCTGGAAAAGACCTCTGAGATCATCAAGTCCAGCCTATATATATATATCTCTCTCTATATATATATATCTATATCTCTCATATACATACATGGCCCTTTCCTGTACTCTAAGGGAAGCTTTTTTCTTCCCTATAAAGTATTGGGTGCACTGTTGAAACTGTACAGTTTTGATAGAAAAGCAGTAGAAGGCTAGATGGCTGTCAAATCAAAACTCATAGTCTTTGTGATCTTAGAAAAATTTGTAACTAAATAATATAAAAACCCCTAGTCTGATGTGGTTATTCATTTAAAACTCATGATTGCTTTTGACAGTTGCTAGAATGAAAGACTTAAGACTTAAGTCTTTCATTTGCATCTTGCAAATCTCAGGGTAACATTGCCTTAATTTCTCATTTTGGCTGTGAGGAACGAGGATTTTACTGGCTCTGAAGGTAGCTGGTGCCAGGCGGTGACTCACTGTTTCTTGTATGTTTTCCTGATGAAGTGACCCTGTGTAAGGCACTTGTTTGGCAGGGAGGAAGGTTGGCGCTCGGGATCGCTACCATGGTGTATCACACTGCGGTTCCGTATGGGTGTCTTTGCTTTGCAGCATGACATTCTCACTGGAAATAATAGCCCGGGGAGAATGACCAGTTGAGATACTCCAGATACTTAACGGAGAGAGGTTCTTTCATCGGCTAAATTACACCAGCACTGTTGTTTTTACTGTTAAGGAATAAACCATGAAATAATCTCTAGAACAATTTTTGTCTTATGCTACTTCTTTCTTCTGGAATATAGGTAGGCAGTTGTATCCATACAGTGCAGTAAATCAGCTGGTGCTCAGTTCCAGTTCGGACGCTGCCTGCAACCATCATGTAGCACTGAGGAAAAAAATGGGAAACCCAAGTTTGTCAAACGCTAGCTATGAAAAATTGGACGCTCTTTGTTGCTACTTAAATTTTTAACTTTGGAAAAGATAATTACTGGCTCAAGAAGATGAAGGATTAGTATTTAGTGGGAGTGGTGTGAAGGTGTACTGGAATTGCTTTATTTGCATTGTTGGCTCGAGGCAGAATGAGCTACTGGCTTAAGCTAGCCGTTTGAAATTCTCCTTGGCTACCAAGTAAACCTGTTTGCCACAATGCCTTACAAGTGTGATTTTTAACTTGTTTTTTTTTTTTTTTAATAAGATACACATAAAGACTGATGCCATCTCTGGAGTAGCAAAAATCTTATTTACATTTATTTCTAAGTTGTACTTTTAGGAAGGCATTAGGGAAGGGAAAGATTTTTTTTTTTTTTCTCTTAATGGACAGAAAATAAAATATATTTCCTTAACTTGCTGAAACAGTGGTTTGATATGTTAGCATTGGTTATACTAACAGCATTTCTACTGTGAACAGCAGAAATTAGTAAGTGGCAGCAAGCAGCATGTAACCTGTTCTTCAGTTGGTGTCTCTCATGTCACTAACTTCGGACAAATCTTAGGCCTGAATACTTGTTAAAGTAATTGTTAAAAAGAATACCCCCAACCTTATTTTTAACTCTCTTTTGTCTGGGGTGTAGCTTGTCCTCCGTGACTCCTGTTTGTTCAAACTGCACAGGTAAAATAAAATTATAAAAAGAAGAGGAAGTACCCACCTTGATGAGAGGCTAGCTTTGTAGACAGCAGCTCAACTGATAATTATTTCACTTATCTGGGCTGATATTTGTTCTTGATGCTTCTTCCACCCAATATGTAAATTTTAGGGGTTCAGATCGGTGGGTTTGGTTTGTTTTTAAATTTGCTTCTTGGCTTTCCTGCCTGTGACTTGGGGTGATGGATGGTCCCTGCTGAAGCAGAGACGGTGCTGCTCTGGTGGGCTGTACGTGTCAGCCGCGTCCTCGCCTGCCTCGCGCTCCAGTGAAGTACCCACCCCGTGCCTGCCATTCCTCTTGAAGGGTTCTTCACCCTGATCATCTTCAAGTTAAGATAAATAAACACAGTATTTTTTCCTGAGCAACTCCAAGCTATGAATCTTTGCAGTGTTTAAGTGGTTCAGGGGCTTGTGCGTAATCGAGAGACTGAAGTCGAGGAAGAAAGTTTCTCTCCTTTATAATAAACATCTCAGTATTCATAACGTGACGCGTATAAAAAGTGCTGGCTGGAAGTGAGGAGGTGTGGATTCAGCGTGTTTTCCAAGGAGAGCAGTCATTTTCTTGTTTATGTATTCTCTTTTGATTCTGTTTTCCTTAAATTGTTATTCCTTTGCTATAAGGCCGACTTGTAGAAACAGTCTGCAGAACCTCCGTATCTAGGCACCCGGTACAACAATTAAAACACTTCGCTCTCCGTGAACAGACTAATTATTTGCTGTTGCCTACACAGTAGAGGTTTGCTTTCACAGAGGAGACAGTGTTGCCAAAATAAGCGATGTGGTTACTTTCTAGTTGTGGGTTTGGTTTTTGGTGTTGTTTTTTTTGATCTTGTTGGGGCTTTATTTGTTTGGTTTGTTTTATTCGGTTTCTCCTGTGGAAAAACTTCTGTTCTTAACACTGATTTCCTGACAATTAGAAGAATACACACATGTATTTTAAAATCCAGCGCTACAGCAGCCTTCTCTCTGGATTAGGCTGATTTTAATCTTGAGAAAGGGTATCAGTATGCCAAGTAAATGCATGTTTGCTCGTTTATTTTTCCTGTATGTCCTTTACACAGTCTTTCACTGACAGAGATAAGACAGCGGCAAACAATTTGGGGGTAATAAGCCAGTAGTTAGTACGAACCTGGAGATCTATCTGCTTATACAAAGGTTACACAAAAGAAATTGAGATTAAGGATAATACTATAGTGCTGTTGTTGTCAGTGAGGTTTATTGTTTTATGACATGTCATGTTTTCTTCTGCATATGTGCCTGCTCAGTCAATAGAAAAAAGGGTTTGGGGAAGATGATTAGCTGTACTGCTTCAACATACAGTAGAATAAAGAATTTTATAGGATTGTTTAGTCTTTCAGTGGGGGAAAAAACAGTAGAGAAGGGAAAGCTTTGTGTATTCGAAGCCCTTGTTAGCTTTCTGGGGAAGGTATGCCTCATTAATGCTAGCAAGTACTTAGGGGTGAGGACTCCCAATGCCTCATTAAAGTCAGCAAGCTCATGGGGTGAGAGCTATGGTAACACACAGTTTTGGCATGTTCCTTAAAGGAAGATTCTGTGGTTGAGACACACACAGTTCTATGTGTGTGTGTGTGTGTGTGTGTTTGCTGCCAGCATCTGTCCAGTTTCCAGTGCCCTATGTGGCGGGTTAGAACAAATCACATCAGTCAAGGAGAAATCCAGTCACATATCATCTGTGATTTCAAGTTCAGTCAGGTTAATGCTCTTTTTGCTGTCACGCTCTGTATTGTGTAGCTAAAAAAGGGGAGTAAATGGGGCTTTTCAGTTTACATTTGTACTTCACACATCTTTTAGCAGAAGATAAATCTCTGCATAGTGTCCCAGAGATCCTTTTGAGAAGCATTAGTTCTGAAAACATCTAGAACTTATTTACTAGTATCTTAATTGGGTTTGAAAATATGGCTTTGAAAGCTTGTCTTTAATACAGAGCTGAATTTTCTTTGATAAAAGAACGTATGAATTAGCCTGCTTTTGATTGCTCAATTTCAAGAAGGCAAGAAGTTTCCTTTTAAAACATGTTTCGTGTTAGGGAAGGAAGGAATTAGGAGTGTTTCTGTCCTCTGTCCCTTACTGTGATTCAGTGCTGAACCCAGCTGGCTCTTCCAGCATTGCTCATGTTCTGCTTCTCTTGCTCCTCAACCACTCCGGCAACTTTTTAAAGGGAGCTGCAGTGAACCTGGGATGCCTTTCTGGATTCAAGTGGGGAAGCTGCTAGGTTTGGCTCTCATAAAGCTCAGTACTTTACAGGTACATAGTAAGTTCTGGTCTCTGTCTGCCAAACACCTGTACTCCACGTAATATGGCTTACGTAGCTTTTACCCATGGATTTGTATAAGCAAAACACTGGCAACTGAAGTACAGCAGAGAGATTAAGTGACTTGGCCTACACAATAAAGCTCACATTGAAGAACAACAGCTTTTCTTCAGTCAGTTTTTCAGAGCGAGAGAGACACACCACTCCCTCCACATCCCTTTTAAAACTAGGGAGGTGTTACTTGGTGTCTACAAAATCTAGTACAAAAAGCTGTTTCTCAGGAAGCCTTTTCCAGAATTGTTACTTTTAAAACTTTGAATCCTTTATCACAGTAGGCTTTATTTGTCTGAGTCCAGAACAAATGTCCTCCTGTATATTTTTTTTTTCTACGTGGAATTACTCATCAAAGTGTAGAGGAAATAATATCTTCTCTATAGGAAAGAGCATGACTATTCAAGATAATTTTTTTGTAGCAGTTACTTCCTGGTGGTAGTAGTACATACTTCCCAGTGCTTCATACTGCAAAGAGAACTACCAAAGGAAAATTTGTTGTTGTCTTGCTGAAGGCGTTGTTAGAAGAGCAGTTCTGCCTCTTGGCTCCGGTGGTTTGGGGAGCTACTATCTGGTCTGAGGTTTCAGTCCTTCTGTTGGCAGAACAGAAGGTGTATTCACACCTTGGCTACGTTTGTACATTTGGAACCAGACTGCACTAGAAGCTTCAAGTAAGCTGCTGGATGTCATGCCAGAGAAGCTGAGGAGCATTATGTTTACTGACTCCTTGTCCCTGACTCTCAGCCCCTCTCTGCTGGTTACTGCCCTCCCAGTAACTTCAAACTGCTAAAGCAAATGCTAAACCTCTCATCAGTGTTCTGAGACAGCATTCAGCTCCAGCATTGTCTGCTGCTAACTTCAGGGAATAAACTTACTGTGATTGTAGACGGTATAACTGTCTTTATGTCCTGACTAATGCAGTCAAGAATAGATTCTTACGTTCTTAGTTTCCATCTTTTCATCAGAAGGGACAATCAAAAAAAAGATTTATCAGTTTAGTAGTAGGGGTCTGTCCTTAGCTTTTGTACGTGTCTAGTAGGTGACACTGTTATTTTTTCTTTACCTTTTGTGGGAAAAAGGGGGAGTTCAGGTGTATAGCTCAGTAATTTGAATAGAGAAAGGAGCGAGTCCTCGATAGGACTAAAGCTAAAAAAGAAAACTGACATAACCATCTGCTTGACTGGAGGTGACTGGGAAGTCCAGCATACACGTGTCTCTGCTCTTATTGCTAAAGAGGAAACAAAGCCACCTGCAGATGTTCTACTCCTTCGCCAAATAACCTTAATGCGGAACTCTTTGAGAGATGGTTTTATTGTTTTTTACTACTTTTTCTCAAAAGTGCTTAGCTGGAGTATTACATCATGCCTTTAATGTCACAACAGAAACTTTGCCCCCTAAGAAGCTTACTGCTTAAGAGGGTATAAATTTCAGCAATCTTCATGAGACTCACTGTTCCATCCTTAAATACTCAAGTTGTTTAACTTGAAAACTGGCTTGATGATGAGTTCTGTTGCTTAGCTTGTCTCTGGCATTAAAAACTGGTTTTGAGCAAAGACCAATCCTATGATATAGTGTATAAAGCTTTGGCTTCCTAAATAGCACGTGACTAGACTGGGAAATGAGCAGTGTGAAAAGGTATGTGTGCGCTGGAGGTGGTGGTTTAAGGTGGCTGTAAAAACAAGCTTGGAGTACACCCTTAAGAACACAGAACTCAAATATAATTGCAAGAATGTGCATGGTATGCTTTTAAGTATCTGATCTGAATGAGCTGCTCCTTGCAGTCATCTAATGTTTATAATAATTTCTTTGTCTTTCAGATTAAAATGCAGGATGTAGGGATTCTCTTAAGCTTCCTTTATTCACAGTGGGCAAGAACAAATACTTTGTACATCAGTATGCATCTCCAGTTGTGTTATCATAATTTTCTGTGGCATTACAAATGTTATGTTTTCCCCGGTTTTATTATTAAAATACAGCTACCAAAAACCCCTTCCACAGGTTCGCAGTTCCTGTCAGTTGCTGCAGAAAGAGCAACTGGTGATATGTTAATGTTAGCAGCTTACATTTCTTTTTTGATAATTAACAGAGTAGAACCACCTCGTACTGGAGTTCCTGTGTTGTTCTCCCGTAAGTAAGCATAAAAAAAAGGTAGACTAAAGCATAAAGAGTGTTGAAAAAGCATGTTTTGTGACCTAATGTTTCTGCAAATGTGCTAGTGGTGAGGCTAGTGGTGAGGCTTCATCTTGGTCATCTTCAGTAAGTTCAGCAATAGCAGGAATGGGGTGGCAGGGAGACAGGCTTCTGGAAGAGTAGATCTTAGCTCCTCATGGGGTTCAGTCGTCCTCTGCTGTTTTCTCTGGTGGTGTGACTGCAGAGCCAATGATTACTCGGGAGATGCTGTATTTGGACAGCATAATTTTATGTCATTTAATAGCCTTCAAAGAGTTCTATAATAGTGGACCTTCACTTTTATATTGAGGTTTTACTTCGAGCATTAATTTGGAGCTAGATTTGCTGTTTTATTTCAAGCAATACACAAGCCCTTCAGCAGCATTTTACAACGTGACATTTGTTAAAAGAATACACAGGGTTAATAAACTGTTTATAACGGGCTTATAATCTTGGCCATTAAAACTTTTTCTTTCTTTTGACAGAAAGATCTTTAAAGCAAAAACACTTCAAAAAAACCTGAAACAAAACTTCCTCCAACAGTGAATCCATTGCCTGGGCTGGGGTGGAGCTCACGTTACATCATCTCTGAAAAGTAGTCATGCCTGGTCTGGAGACAGGAAAGTCAGCAGAGCACACTGAACTGCTAATCCAATTTTGTAGTCACTCTCTGAAGATTAGAGCTGCTGTTTGGTGTTTTGGGGGGTTGGGATTTTTTGTTTGTTTGGTTTTGGTTTTTAGTAATGTGAATTTTCTACCAAGCTTTCACGCTGTACGAGTCAGTTACCTGAAGAACTTGTGCAGTTGCTCTGTGATTTCTACATGCGATCCCCTCACTGGGTTGAGGGCTAAACTGTGGCTAGGTTTGGAAGGAGGAGAAGGAAGATGTATTCGTAGAGTTGCATGGTGGCTGTAGTTTGAAAAGCGATACAGAATGTTTTGGTATTGCAACTGGTCTGGTTTCCGTGTTTGTGTTTTGGGCTGAAGCTGCTGAACTGTCTCTTGTGGCTAGCGTCTTAAGTAATGCCTGTCCAGAACGGTGGGGAACATACATGGCTTTTTTAAGTGCTGCTTTTGTGGTTCCCTAGCCCTAAGTTTGCATTCCTTTCTTGGCACTGTAACTGAGAAGCAGGAGTGGCACAGACCTGTGCCTTGTGATGTGGAGCGAAACCCATCCCTGTTCACCAGTCACAGACCTTTGGCTGAGCTACCCTGCTTCGGGCACTCTCCAGCCTCACAGAGGTGGCAAGAGCAGTTGGTTTCCCCCAGCTTTGTGACTCTTCCAAACTCTGGGCCATAAGCACAATAAATCCCAGCACTCAGCCAGAGTAGTATTTTTCAGGAAGCTAAAATGAAAACACAGCGTATCTGGAAGTGCAAGCTAGTTATAAAGTCTGTCTGAAAATAGATTTTTCTCTCTATCTTTTTTTTCACAGAGAAAATATAAACACTTAGATCCATTGAAAATACAAAAAATCCTAATGTACAGTGCTCTTCGTTCTAGCGCTTCATTCCCTAAGGAATCAGGGAAGACAATCTGAGTTAACATAGGTGATACAGTCTTTATTATTTTCTTGTTTTCCACAGTATTTATAGTTTTGTTGGGTTTGGGTTCGTGGGGAGTGGGTGGTGTGTGTTGATTTTTGGTTGGTTGGTGTCCGTCCGTTCCCCTGTGTGTCCCCCTTTTTTTTTTCTTCCTCTTTCCCTTTGTTTTCCATTGTCCTTTTTTTTTTTTTTTTATTTTATTTTTGAACTCTTGCATCCTGTTTCAGAGAAACGTGCTGAGAAGGATGTGATTGTGGTTTAGTGTCACCTTTGACTTTATCCCCTATATAAAGAACAGTAAACCCAACTCTTAACGGAATCGATGGCAAACTGTGTTTCCCCGTGGAGAGCATGCACTTTGAAACACAGTTTGGGGAACATTAGTCTTCAGATTATCTCTCTTCCCACGACCTGTGTGATACTCTGGGTAACAAATACACCTGTGTGAGGGAGAGCAAAGGGCAGGAGTTGTGGAGGTTGAGGGAGCAGACTCCGGAAGATGAAAACCAGGGGAAGTGGAAGCTCTGAGGTGAACTTCCTCATGTGTTACCTATGCATTCAGGTAACAGCAGCTGCTGTTAAATCACAGGGTTTTTAAACACACGCCTTAAAAATCATACTTGCTGTTTAAATAAGATTCTTTATTCCAATTAAAACAGAGTTTGAGGAATATAGTGTAGCACAGTCCTATAACTTTATTATATTCCACAGTAACTTCATATTACACCTAATAACATAGCAATAAAGTTTACAGCTTCAACACTTAACTATTAAATTATTTTCTTTCATAGGTTCTGGTGGCAGGAGGAGAATACTGACCTGAGATGGAAGTCAAAACATCATTTAGCAAAGCCAGTAGGATTCCTGAAACTGTGTCCACATTAATTAATGAAGACTTTGTCCTGGTCCATCAGCAGTCTGAGGAAACCTCTAGAAAAGATGAAAAACCTCAGCTAAAGGTTTACTATTACTTTATTTTCAATGTGTAGCAAGATTTTATTGATCAGAAGATTGCAACTACTTCACACTATTTAATTAAATGTACTTGTGGGTGCTTGAGGAGACTTCTTAAATAGTAACTTTTGGTTTTGCTTATTACCAGTGAAATGAACAACTCAGATAAAGAAAATGTCTCTAGAAGAGGCAGTTAAGTTTTTCTTGTAATAACTTCTTCAGGGGTCAGCTTTATTAGTATTCTGGGGATTTATACCTTAGTGAATGACTAAAGTTATTTTCAAAGAATGAGCTTCAGATTAAGCCTCGGGAACTATTTTTTTACTTAGGGATCGGGGACTGTGTTGTTATCTTAAAAGCACATAATTATGCTGCATAGGAATAGACCACAGAGCATCTTGGGGTGTAGTTCAGTTTTCCTGCTTACTGCTACTTCAGGCATGACTAAGACCTATTCTAAAAGCTTTGTACCTATAAATAGTGGAATATTTTAGCATTTGGGTGACAGCTGATTGGTTCATTACAAATTTCCCCACTTGAGTTGCAGTAGCTGATTTACTGGTTTTGGTCTGCTTGGAACAAAAGGAATTTGTTCCCCTTGAAATCTCAAAGTAGTACATAGCCTGTCACTGCGTAACTATTTTGCAGTTACTTACACCTTGTGATTTCTGTCTGTATTAAACACTAGCTCGTTTTTCAGTAATTACGTCTGCAAAGAGGCAGGTGAACTGGGGGTAGAATCCATGATGCAACTTTTATTATTTGCCATGGGTTGGGTTTTTTTTTGGTCTGAAAAACTAGTACCTGTGAAAAGCTGTATTGTTTTTTTCCTAGGGAACATGTCTTGCCATTTTCTTGGCATGGCCTTAGATGCACCCCTTGTATGTGTGGGGCAATTGGTAAAACAAATTAATTGCGTATGACTAAGAAAAGAACATTTTCTTTCTATAACAAAGTCTGTTGATCTTTGTTCTGAATGGAGGATCTAAACACACAAGCCTGTTATGTGAAGATGTAGTTTTTAGATGGGTGGTTGTTGGATTAGCAGTGAGCATGTGTGCATTATGTGCAATGGGGTGGGACAGTGAATTATACATGATTTAATTTTGTTGAATCTTAGCGTGTTGTCTTGTTCAGCAGAGTTCCTTAACTTTTGCAATGAGTAAGACTATATGTTCAAAAAACAGTAGTGGAAGTATAACCACCTTTAAAAAATGTCTTAATTTTCTGCGTTCAGGTTTTTTCAGATGGAGATGATCAGCTGGAAAAGGCGATGGAAGAGATACTGAGGGATTCTGAAAAAGACCAGAATAATTCCACTGCTCTCCGAGAGGATGATGCAAGCAGCCAGACAGCTGGAGACGAGTCAGCGGGTCAAACAAATCAGCCCTCTTTGCACCTCGTTTTAGATCCTTCTACTACAGGTATTGCTCAAGTGCTTCCCCTCTCAATCATACAAGGCAGGTTTTTTCCTTTATGCAGTTTTAAGTTAATCTTAAAATTAATACAAAGCTTTCTGGCGCTTCATTCCAAAACTGTACTGGAGAATACCCTGGGGCCTCCTCTCCTTTTCTGCTGAGTTGAGGATTATAGACAGGAGTAGATTGTCAGATTGAGAACCTGTGCTGCTCTGTTGTGGTCAAAATAGTTTTCATTTTGCCTCCAGCCCTAGATGAGGTAGGACTCGGTATCTCATAACTTGCTGACTGGACTAGGGGTGAGGTACAGATGCTACTGATGGAGTGTGAGAAGTTTCAGGGCAGTGTTCACTGACAGTACTACCTACAAATGAAATGTACCCTGAGCAAACTGATAAACTTCTCAGCTCTGGTTCTATTACCAGGTATCAGTGCAGACAGCTTTACATATAATAATTACTAGGAATGATTGTGATACTTTTCTAGTATTTGGTAAAAAAAAGGGAGGACGGAAAGCTTTTTATGTAACCTATATTGCATGTATTTTATATCAAGTATATTGTAAATCTTTTAGGAATATAAGGCTGTGGCCATCTCTGTGGGCCTTGAATTAGAATTCTCTTTCCCTCAGTAGTATGCAGAGCAATTCTGTGGCATTGTGTCAGAAAATTCCCTTGGCGTCTGTTCGGGAATTTAGGAAATAAATAAATAAAGAAAAAAAATCTGTTGTGGTAGAGTACAACAGACAGTTTAAAGGTAATGGAAACACCCTCCTCTTAATCTCTTAATTACACATATGCTCTTATTTTTGGGAAACTTACCCTACTGGCTTCCTGTTTGACATGCTTCAAACAACACAACCCTTAACATAACCAAACAAAGAAATACTTGTAGATACACAGAGCAGATTGCTTAGACAAGTTTGGAATGTCTGTCTTTGGAGATGGTAAAACCCAGCTGGACAGGACCCTGAGGATCCTGATCCAGTTTTAAAACTAGCCTTAATCTAACCTGATCTGTCTTGGAGAGGAGTTAAAGCTAGATGACCTCTAGAGGTCTTTTCCAGCTTGGATTACTCTGATTCCATACTTAATTTTTCTTCCACCTCTCCTCTTGTTTCTCAAATGACAAAATGCCTTAAAAAAACAACAGGAAAACTCCCAAAAGACCCCTCAAGATCACCCCTGTCCATAGTAGTGTGATAGTGGAAAAAGAAGACTTTTCTTCTCCCGAGTAGAGGAACAGCCATCTACCCCTTTTCTTTTCTCCAGCTCTCTGATGGTTTCACGCAGTTAATACAGTTATCCCAGGAGTGTGAGCCACATTGATTAATGCCACAGAAGCTGCAAAGCCATGGGAGAAGATAATTAGGGACATCTATATGCAAAATGATAAGTAGGAATTAGGAGGAGGTATAAGCAAACTAAGGAAAAGAACATCTGAGGAAAGGAGCTTAAAGATAGATTGTGTTCTAGCACTGCTAGAAAGAGTCAAGAGGTAATTTGTCCCTATGCCATACTTGAAAACATGCTGTAGAATAGAACAGAATTAATGTTAATATAAAGCTGTCAAATGTTGGAGCTGGACCTTTGACTCCCTTGTCCACTCTTGGAAAAAGGTGGAGATTTTGCCATGAAACTCAGAGAAAACAAAATGTAAAACCAAAAGGAAACGGTTCAAGAAGTGATTTCTTCATTTTCAGAAATATCTGCACCGAGGCCACCTTCTCCCAGTGAACCCCTGGAAGAGGACAGCGTGTTGTTTAACAAACTGACTTACTTAGGTTTCACAAAGGTGTCTGCCCCTCGAAATGAACCGGAAGCTCTGCACGCGATGGCAAACCTGAAATCCTCAAGTCAAGCCCCTTTACCTGTAACACTTTATGTTCCAAACATTCCAGAAGGCTCTGTAAGGTAACGTAGAAATGTTTCTGTCGTTAACTTCCACAGACACATAAAAGACGGATTCTGACTTTGTAGCTCAGACAGGGAAGTAGAATTGCTGGATTTGTGCCTGAAGTTCTTGTTGAAGCCAGTTACGTTTGAGAGATTCCTCTGTAGCACCAAAATGGATGCTCAGATTTAACATACAGCATATAGTTGGTGGTAGCATTTGCTGTGCAGTGTTGACCAAAGCATAGCTTTCTACCTGCATCTCTGTTCAGATATGGTAATAAGAGATAACACTGGAAAGGGAGAGCTGATAATTCATTTTCTCCCAGCCTCCCTGGTCTGTAATCAGCTCCAAGGTACATCTGTTGAGAGCGGTAGTCCTGCTGGCCTTGGGTTGGGTGAAGAAGGTTCAGGTTTAGACTCCTCCATATATGCTGGGAACTTGAGATGCTAGTCTCTGCTTTCAGATGTTGCTGTTCTGGAGCCAAGTCTGAAGGCTATGGTCAGATTTCCTTCCTTCGCTGTGTTCTGCCTAGGTATTGACTATCGTCTTGTGCAGAGAGACAGTGGGACCTTCAAGCACCTATATGATTTTCTGACTTTTTACTCTTTGAACCCAATTTAAGATGGTGTTTGACATTATGGCAGCATTTCATCTGAATTAGGAAATTGCACTGCATACTTTTGTGATGGCAGCTGTCACGTAGACACAAGATGTTAGGTGTGCTGCACCTCTTTTCATAGCCATTGTAGCCATTCGAGGAGGTTGTTCTGCAAGAGAGACTGCAGGTGCCTCTGATCTTTAATTACAGAGGACATCGTTAAGCAAAGGACTGCCTAAGAATCTGCACAGAACTGTAAATGTGAATCTATCTGTGATGTAATACACTCCATCAAAGTTCAAGTGACACCACTGTTGCTTTTGAGGAGTGTTCCTATTCCTGGTATCTGAACACTTGTCACTGGTGGAACGTGTTAAACGGAGCCCCCCATGTTACAGTATGCTGCATCCTCTCTGGGCTGTTCTCACCTTTGGAAGATTAGTCCTTCATTGTTATTGTTACAGGCTTGGCATTCTACTCCAGGGAACTGATGCTTATTCACCCTTGATGTGAATATGCATATGGACAAGTAGCAAAAAAGACAGAGAACTGTGTAGCTACAACTATTATTTTATAAACCTCACTGTTTAGAGGGCTGTTCTGAGACCACCACCCTGCTGTCTTTTCTTAAAGTGTCTTTGTGTTCTGAATTTGAGAGGAATTTACGTTTCTGTATGAGCCCCTTGGGTTTGTGATTAATATTCATCTGAACGTGGCAGCAAGTGTTTGTCAAGCTGTATAGTCTTGGAGGTTCTGAAAAACTAAAACCCTGTTTAAGAAAACAGTGAGAGGAGATGAAATTATTTTATCATGTATGCAGGTCGCATGTTCACAGTTGTTGTGGTTTCTACTCGGGTGTTTTTCACGAGCGATTGCAGAGCAGTGATGGTCGTTGCTGTTGTATGATAGAGAAGATATATTTGTCTATATTACGGAGTATAAAAGATATTAAGCCAATATTACAACCAGAAACATTTATATCTTAAATTTGAAAAGCTTGTCACTTCTGTTCCTGCTGCCCATCTTGTGTACTTGAATTTAGTAGGAATTACAGTTTATATATTTATCTAATTGCAGAAAAGCCTTTTAGGTAGGGCTGTTTGATTTACTGACCTTTTTCTTTGATCTTCCCTGTTCCTTCCCTTGACAGGATAATAAACCAATCAAACAATACGGAGATAGCCTCTTTTCCAATCTATAAGGTGCTGTTTTGTGTGCGTGGACAAAATGGGACTTCAGAGAGCGACTGTTTTGCATTTACTGAAAGCAGCTGTGGAACAGAAGAGTTCCAGATCCATGTTTTCTCCTGTGAGATTAAAGAGGCAGTAAGTATTACATCTTGTACGTGCCTGGTAAAAAAAAGGTAGAAGCAGTGGTTTAGGAAGTTACTCTGGATGTGGAAATGTTATGTATAGTGCCTTGAAAAATATGTTAACATATATATATATATATATATATATATATATATATATATATTATGTGTTTCAGAACATAAAACCGAAACACACACAAATATATTAATAAA
>JANIMW010023997.1:0-36758 GCA_024582635.1 Todiramphus saurophagus
CCTGCCGGGGCCCTCCCGCCTGCCGCAGCCTCCGCACCCGCCTGCGGACCCTCCGCACCCGCCGCCGCCGCTCCTGGAAGTGCCAGGGGGCGGGCGGGGCTGCGGCCCTTGCGCGGAGCGCGAGTTTTCGTTCCCTGCGGCCGTCACCCCGGGCCCGTTTGTGTACTAAAGACGGGCGTGGGTAGGGCAGTTCCAGCCCCCTCGTTAGCAGGCTTTATGAGGTAGAGGTTTAGTCAAAAAGCACGGGATCTCGTGAAACATAGAGCAGAATGATGCTGGTGTGTTGAGAGGCTGAAGAACGCTCTCGTGTGTAGAGTATGGCTGGATAAAGTTACTGTGTGAAAATGGAGAGCAGTTGCTGTGCACTGCCCTGTACGGTGACGGGATGTCCTGCACAAGCAGCTCTGTGTGTACCAGCTGTGAGAAATCACTGGGCTTTAAGTAAGTGCACTCAGAAATACCCTCCTGTTTGGGATTTCTGACCATATTTCCTTTATTGACAGCGGACTATTTCTTATAGTCTGCTTCTATCACAGTCCAAGAAAATAAATTCTCCTCCACCAAGGCCAGAAGGAATCTGTTGTGATCAGCACATCTCTCTTGAGATTTTTGTGTTGATGCCTATTTTGAATTGGATGATTTTAGTAGAATTGCCAACTGTATTTTAGTTGTTCCAGTGGTAAAGAGTCAGTTTAGCCCTTTGTAAACTCTTCAAGTTGCTCATTGCAGTGTTTAGTTAACCTGCCTGTGAAACTCCCGATGCCTTCCCAGGCAGAGTTTGTCTGGCTTCAATTTCCAGGCACTGGATTTTATCTTGAAGTGCTTTCTTTCCTATATTAATAGATACTTAGGTGATGATAGAAGTTTCCCACATTTCTCTACAAATTACCAGTTCTTTTTTACAAGGTACTTATTTTGCTCGGTGTGTTTTGTAATATATTTTGACATTTTATAGATCCACAGACCAAGCTTAGTACATCAGTAGTACATTTGCACGTCAAGCCCGCATTTGGCTGACTCTTCAAAGTACGTTCAGGTTTTTTTCAAAGTTGCATCTTCCTAGGGAAGCTTCTAAATCTGTAAACATTCCTTGCTTACATTTTTCAGCTATATGATTGTTTCAGTTCAGTATGTGAGTTACTTGCCTGTGCCCTGCTTGCACAGTGATAAAAATACCTTCTCACCTTTTCTTTTAGGTTTGCCATGCCCCCAGTTTGTCTCACTCTCTACTGATTAAAAAATAATGAAATGGTGTGGAAATAAGACTGCGTTTTGCTTAAATATAAATCTTTATTATTGCCTAATTTTTTGTGTGTGCACCAAGAGAAACTTGTATTTCTGCTGTTCTCAATTCCCAGTCACATCCCTCTACGAGATGCTTAACAGAGCTCTGGGAAAAGGTTACATTTGTATTATCATCCAGACGCTTATTTGTTGCATGTTAATTAAATTGACTTCCTGAGTTAAAACCTCAAAAAATTATACTCCAACACCTTTTTCCCCAACAGATACTGCTTTAAAATACATGTTTGATAAAATATAGCAATAGCTGCTCTCGGATTGAGAAATTACTGAATATAGAGGTTATTGATTAGAAGTCTTCAAGCTGAATTACGGTGATGCTCTGAGGAGCAAAATGCTTCTGGTATCTACATGGCAATTTTTGTTTCAGCTTCACTTCTGCTTTTGTTTGCTGGCCCCTGCAGAGCCTTGTCTTCTTGGGGCCCTGAAGAGCACTCTTTCCAGTGTGGTGACCGAGTTGAACAACTCTGGCATTGACATGGTCTTGCGTATGTGCTTGAGGAGTTTTTCTGTCTCCTCAAGTACTCTGTGCTGAGGTCTGTCTTGATGTGTGGAACCTTCTAAAATATTATGTTGGGCATCTTTACCATTTGTATCTTAAAGAAGATCTTAGTCTGTAGAGATCTAGCCAAGTACTTTACAGGTTTTGCACATTTGTTATGACAGTTTAGTAAGACTGGAAATAAACAAATACCCTATTGGCAACAGAATGCTCATTAGCTAGTGAATCCATATACATCTTCTAAACCACAGTGCATGGCTTCGCTGTGTGTTTGTAGAATGTGTATATTTGTATGTACACTCAGCTGAAGAGTTACTTGGTGAATACTGGAGTGTTCTGTTTTGTTCAATGGCTGTCAAAGGTATACAGTGGTCAGGCACGTATCTCTTGAAATGCTCGAATGAAAATGTGCAGGACTTACAAGTCTGGATTTGAAAATACCGTCCTTCAAAGAGTTAAATGTCTTCCGAAGCAGTCGTGGGTTGCTATCTTTAAGTAAATAACCTTTGTTAATGCTTCTTGATCATTCAGTATATAGTTGTACACCAACTTGTCATGGTGATTAAATGCATTTTTGGCCTTTAAAAAAAAAAAAAATTGAGCAGTTACTTTAGACCTAATCAGGAAAAACTCCAACGTTTATGACTTTTTAAACGTGCTGATCATTGTAGGCAGGGCAAACTGAAAGGGGATCTTGTGTTATTTCTGATAAAGAGCTGAACAAGGTGGCCTATGGGGCTTTCAGCCTACAGCATATTCCTTCTCCTTTCCCTCTGGTTGTGTGGCTGTGGGAGATCAGCAGGGAGAGTTCCTGGTTGTTTGCTGGCTGTGTTTCTGAATATGCAGCTGGGTGGCAAGTTATGCTTCATCCTGAGAACTTTGAAACTAGAGAATTGCAAATATGTGTTGCTTCTTCTGCTTTTCATCTTCAAACTCCTGTGCTTGCTAGAAAATCTGAATTAAAAAAAAAAAGTGAAAATACTTAAGGAGCAGCTGATTTGGATGCTGGTCTGAGTTCTGACATTTAGTGAATTGGGAGTTCATGTGAAAATGACAGTCTGTTTCAGGAGTCTAATAATTGCTTTAGTTTCATGGGCACTCATGTTTGCCAAGGTCAGCTGGCTTTTCCAGATTCTTTATTCTGCAAGATTTAATTCCCATACCCTGATACACCTCTCTCTTGTTCTTGAAAGACCAAGCCACAGCAGGGGAGAGATGCCTTCTCTTCAGGCAGCAGTGTCATCAGACAGCCCTGTAGGAAAGTAGACCTGTTCTAGATACCCCCAGTACTACAGTGTCACTGGTAGGTATTGTTACTCAGCCACATTTTCTGGGTGAAGTTAAAGCATATTTAGATTTAGCTCTGAAAATGCAAGTTTTGCACCTTTGACTAAAAGCTGTGCTAGGAAGTGGAGTGCCAAACAAAATGTCACCAGTTGGATGCCGTCACTGGAGTTTGACCAGTTCAAAGCAGCCGTTCTTTTCCAGATAGTCCTGTTCTGACTTCAGCTGTTAATGCCATCAGTGATGCTTTGTCTACTGTTTTTCTGCTGTTTCTAATCAAAGAATGCCTCAGGCATTCACCCTGTGTGGATCTCTCAATCTGCCTTCTGCAAACGCAGAATTTTTCTGATGAAACATACAGTTTTCTCACCAAGCCTCACTGCTTAACTGCTTTGATAACACCCTAGTATTCCTACCTCCTTCTGTCTGCTGTGGTGTTTTATGTTCTCTGGCATTTCATTGAAAGAGGCCCCAAGCTTGCCCTTGAAACACTGTTCTGATCCCACGTTTGCATGTTGCTTATTCTTTCAATGAAGGTTATGGCCTGGACTTTAAGCTCTAGGGTTAGCTTTTTTTAAATGTTGCGATTCTAAACATGTACATATAAAGCCCTCTTGGTTTACATTTATTACCTATGTGTAACAGAGCAAGTTATGATTTCAGTGGTTCCTTTTAGATTTGTTATCAGCCTTATTAGCTGATAGCTCAAGCATCCAGCTTTGAATTTCTCTTAACTTCCCATGTTTGTAGCTTCTCTGTGAATCTGCTTAAGGGCAGACTGGCACTAGCACATTTTGCATCCAGGTTACCTGTATGTGCTGTCTTGCACAGCTTGAATATCCCATTTTCTGTCCTGACCTTCTCCCAGCCCAACAGCGGAGCTGTCAAAGCTTGAAAAAAAGCAATTTAATATTATTACATTGATAGATTTGTTTCCTTTATGTTATTGAGCCTTTTCTGTCGGCATTGGCAAACTTCCTTGTGGTAAAAATCTCATCCTAATGAATAAAGAAGTATAAAAAAATGAATAAACTACTCCTTAAGCTGTGGGAGTAAGTGCTTAAAATGAAAAGCTTTCTACCAAAAAGAATATTCAATGTTAGCTGTTAGAATTTTCTCAGTCACGTCAAAAAAACCATAGGCAATAAATCTGCATCCTGTTGCTTATGCATGGTTTAAGCGTAGATGGAGAGGGTCTTCATTCCATACCTGAATGCATGCGCTGAGCAGCGCTGTGATTGTTTTCGAGTGACCCACAAAAGAGCATAGCCAAAGGCCCTTTCTTTGTGTCCAGTGGAGTAGAGCATAATGTTTTGTAGCTGGTGTCTTCTAAAGCTTATGTAAGGTATGCAGCAGTATTGCAGGGATGAATGGACCTTTTTATCCCAGCATAAATCTAATGGAATCGATTTAAAACATATCTGTACCTTAACTAATTTACTAACTTGCCATCGAGTAATTCTCATAAAAGCTAGTTATTGTGTTCAGTCCTGTATCGTTTCATTACTTGCAGACGGTGAGAAAAGGAGGTACTGGCAATTTTCTCTAAATGTCATGAAACACATCTCTCTGGATTAGATATTGTTGATTGAAACGCTAAAAACAAAAGACTTTTCAGTGCTGACAGTGGCCTCTGAAGTCCACCTCTCCCCTTTCTGTGCTAATTCCTTCATGGTATGCTCTTGCCATTTGTCATGGTGGAGGGAAAAGCTCTGCTAATATTTGGAGATAAATCCAGACTTTGGGAAGGGTAGGTGTAACTCCTCCTGCAGTCAGGTGCCATTCGCGCCTCTCAGACCTGATTGCACAATGAGATGTGGAGGTGTTGGCCTGCTCCTTACCTGCCGCTGCTTTGGCCAGAGCCGTCGTTCTTTAAGAGGGGCAAACTGCTGTCCACATCTGGAGGTTTGAAACCCAGCTCGTGGCTTTCCCTCTGTCCTGGTTTGTGTGAGGACAGAACGGGTTCTGTTCAGTGATTTTACTTTTCAGCTCAGTTCCTCTAACTGCCTGCCCTGTCTGCAGGCAGCAGGCTGTTCTCACAGACAGTGTCTGCTCCTAGCAGTGAGAACACCCCATGGTAGGGTTGCTACCAAGGGTTGGGGTGCAGACCAAGGCCACTGCTGGGTCTTGTGCACCACACTGGGGGGTGCGGAAAGTGAAAGGCTGCACCTGCAGGGAGGAGCGGACAGGACAGGGGACCCTGAACTGACCAACGAGGGGTTCCAGCCCGTACACGTCATATTCAGCATAGAGCTGAGGGATCCGAGGGGTCTCTGGGCTCTTCTCCCCTCTTGGACTGCTTTGCCAGCTTGGCTTGGCTTGGGTCCTCTTTCAGCTCCTTCCTTGGAGCATCCCAGGAGGCCTCCGTCCGTTCTGCCTTTGATCCAGTCTGCGTGTTCCTGAACCCGGTACCAGAATCCAGCCCCCGAACACAGCTCCCGGCTGCTGCGGGGCCCAGGCTGGGACTGCCCCGGTGCCTGCACAGCAGCAGTGGTGACGGTGATGGAATTACTATCAGGGGGGTTGGGTTTCATACTGGTTTTGTATATATTTGTATATATTCCATTTTTATTATTATAATTTCATTTTCATGAAAGCTGTTGCAGTTCCCTTGTCTAATGGCTGAGTCTCTCTCCCTCATTCCCTTTCTCTTCCCCTCTGGGGAGGGGGGGTAACAGAGATGGGCTGTGACAGGTCTGAGGGGCTGCCCTCACCCTAAACCCTGACACCCTCAGAGAGTGGGCAAGCACCCTGCAGAGCACTCTGGGAGGGGATACCCTACATTCCCCTAAAAGAGGAGAGACTCGTGCACAAAACTCTGTCCTAAATAGAGCTTCCTTTAGATTTTGTTCCTGAATTTTACTACTTAAAACGAGAGAGGCACATTTGAGCACTCGGATTTTGCCCTTTACCTACAATTTGGTATACATCAAATAAATTTAGATGAAAGCTGTGTTTTAGTTCATTCTCTCTAGAGCTTCACTCCACACACAGGTTACTGCTTATGAGTAGATGCTTTTTCACAGACAGGAAAACACATTGTCTCCCAGCGTCCGCCGGTAAATCCCAGTACCGGTTGTGAATCAAAATGGAAGAAGCAGTGTTAACTTCTCCTCAGGCGCGTTGCCAAGAAGGGCTCTGCATCAGCATTTCACGGTCCAACATTTTCAACTCCCCCCCCAGCGTGTGAAATTTCAGCAGCTTGTTATGCAGAGCAGTTTGGTGTCTCGGTGTGACTGGGCAGACAGCTGTTGGGCCTAATGAGCAGCGCCAGCACCACAGCAGCTCTGCTGATGGAGACCCAGGGAGGGGGCGGGCTGTTGGAGCCCGGGCAGCGGTGTGTGATGGGGAAGTGCCACGCTGTCAGCTGCAAGTACACGCTCGGCTGCTCCCTATGACAAGATAAATGAGTTTTGCTGGGGTTTGGCGCAGGCTGAAGCTTTTCTGGAGGGTAGTTGTAGCGCACCAAACTCCCCGTGGGACCCGCTGTTTGAAGTGTCATAAGACTGCTTCCTCTTGCCAGCTTCGGTTTTTTTCAAAGCTCTACAATACCTGTCAACTTTTTGAGTTATTAAAAACCTAATGTCTTCCAGCATCCCATTAACACTGGGTCTGATGATCTTTTGTTGACACTTTTTATTAATTTAGCCAAGGGGCTGTGAACCAGAGTTTTAGCTGGGTTAGAACAAACCGAGGACTAGTATGAACAGAAAGCAGAGCAAGCCACGTGAAAATACAGGATAAAAAGCCTTAGGTTTTGTGATACCAGCGGGGCTAGGGAGGCAGTACTTTTGAGATGTTATTTGTATATTTATTGCTCTGCCAACTTCTTTTGTCCCCCACAGGCTTTGTTTCCCCTTTTTCTCATCTTCTCCCTTTAGTTGGGCCAAAATCTTGTTTCAGTTAAGAAGTAGGAAGTGGCCTTTCTTCTTGTTGCTCTTTTGCCATATTAAAAAAAAAAAAAGCAAAAAAATGAGATGAGATTCATTTGTCTCACCTTAGGGGATGCCCCAGTTTGTAATAGCAGAGGAGACAGAGTGTGAGTTGTAGTGCGTAGGAAAATCTATGAGCACAGCACTTGCTCATTTTTTCTTCAGTCAGTTGTGTTGTAGCTGTTCTTGAACTTCAATATCTCTGGGGTTTTTAAGTGTTAACTCAGTGTGTTCCACTTAAAAAACAGACAAACAAAAAACAACCAAAAAAACCCCAGAAACCCACCCGGGGTTTTACTCAGGTGACAATTAGGTGCTGATGACTCTCCCCAGAGCTGTGAGTTTGTGAGACTGATACTGCTTTCGGCCTTTCTAGGCTTGGTATGAAGTTACTTACAGGTTCTAGTCTTGCAGTCTTACCTTGAAGATGAGATATTCTAGAGAATCGACTCGGGTGTATCTGTAGGTTCCCCTGGAAGAATAGTATTTCCTTTTTTTTTAAAGCATAACATCTAGGAGAGTTATGCAGGGCATCCATACACTGTTTGCTTTGAAACTGTCACCAGAATTCTTGATTGTGCACGGTGGGTTCAGGGCTTTTATGTCCAGACTCTGAATTCAAAGCTCCTTATGAAAAAGGCTGTTTTCCCAGTCACGTGCGCTCGCAAATACTGCGTATCCCACCTCCGGGGCTGTGCAGGGATGAACTGCTGGGAGGGTGCACGGAAGACTAAGGCCACTAAACACCTTTAAAGATGGACTGAAAATTCCCTGGCAGACTTCCCTTTGCCTTTCCTTCGCTTGCCCAGGCACCAGAGAGAGCTACAGCAGAACTTCATTGAATTTTACTTTGCAGACTTTTTGTTCGTGTACCCAGTAACAGCTGCACGAATGGTTAAACTGAAAAGAAAGACATACAGAAAAGGATTTTGATTTCTTTTGAGAGTCTTTTTGGTTTCTACAGGAGCAGAAAGGGTCAAGCTAGCCTAGAGTTGGCTTTCTGTTTGCATGGTGATAATTTTAAATGTTTCTATTTGAAAAATGATAAATCTAAGAATGAGAGAGCTATGTGGTCAAAGAAGCTATGTTTGGCAGTGCTAAGTGATAAAAGAGAAACATGAGATCAAAGCTGGAAACTTGTTAAAAGCTGTGGAAAAAAAAAAGCATTGAAAATGGGAGGGTTATTTTAAGGCAGTTTCACAACATATTGCAACTGTAGTTGGAATAAAATGTGTGATGGGAAAACAGATCAGGTTTGTGTTGTTATCGGAATACTAAAGTGCTGTATATTTGCTCTCCCAGAATAAGGAATCCAAGTTCTGTGGCTTGAATTCTTTATCCTGTTGTGTACTAGGGGCTCTCCCAATGTCTGTGCAAAGGATGGAGGTTTAATAGTGAATCTGAAATGTATAAACGTTGTTTCAAATGTGTTACAAGCAGCATAGAGCTCGGTGAAAGTCTGAACCATTTTACTGAGGCATTTTGCAGCTTGGGTAGAGAACTGGTGGGAGAAATGCAGATGTTGGTAGGTTTGATGGAGGCCAGGCTGGTGGAAGACAGGTTTGGTGCTGTGAACATACCAACCCAGTTCTGCAGCAACTTGACCACGTGAATGAGTTTCCTTCACAAGTGCAAAGGCTCCATTTGTCACGACCCTCATGTATGTTTTAACTTTCTGACTTTTGGTTCATAAAGTCCAGAAGGTTAGGCAAAGACCTCTTGGTTCTTCTTGTAATCATCTCCCTGGTAGTTTAGCTGCACTCTAATAACGCATTAGGAAACTTGGTGTCATGAATAAAAAAGGTCTTCATCCTAATTAAAACTTAATTTGGTGTCAATTTAAATTAAGAGCCTTGCATAAACTGGTCCATTGTGACCTGGCTAGTGCTAATCTCAATCAGCAGCTTGGATAGGACATGAATTCAAATCTCTACAGAACAAGCAGAGTGACAGTAACGACTGACAAACGGAAATTGCGGAATGCTGAGAAATTGATGTGCATGACCCAGGTTAGGAGAGAGGTCATTAAATCAAATCTGGAGAAACAGAGCTGAGAAGCCTTCCCTGATGATTTTAGGGAGCGACAAAAATGCTTTGTTAGTACATTATGTGGGCAGAAAATAACTGGGTTTGAGTTGGGAATTCACACCGCATTCAAATGAGAATAGTAGTACAAGATTGTTAATATGAAATAATAGGAAAAAGATTTGTAAGAAAAGTCAGCTCATCATCATGAGAACTGCTCATGAGAGCTCAGCAGTATGCTGTTCTCTGAAAGTATGAAATACAAAGATAATAAAAGTCTAACATTAAATTCTTTACATAATCTCTTCGGTAGCGTTGCACTTCCAGTTGCTGGAAATGCTGTTGGGAGACTGGCAGCCCTTGTGCATTTATGGACTTGATGGGTGAAATTTGAAGAACTGTGTCTTCTTACTACTACTACTTGCCGTGGTTTTCAGTCTCAAAATAGTTGAGAGGAAGAATTGTGCTGTATGCTACTAATCCAGTTTTGGTTGTCTGAGAAGCCTGTTGGACAACAATACAGAATTTCAGAAGTGAATTAAGATCTCAAGGCTGTTTAGCTCAAATTAGGATCAGTGGAATGTGGGGGATGCCTCCAGAGTGACTCTCTGCTGTTGGGCTTCTTTTCTTAGCACTTGAGCAGTCAAGCACTGTACACCTGAATTGATGTAGCTTCTTGTAAGAATAATTTTTTTGATTCGAAAATACCTACTTGGAATTTTGATATTTCAGGTTATGTCAGTTTTAAAAAAAAAAAAAAATCAAAAAAATCCAGTTACATATTTTAAAGAAAGCACAGGAGCAGAAAATAGGACTTTAAATCAGATGTTAGTTTAATAAGCAACTGTAGAGCTTGACATCTTTCTTTTTATCCCTGCTTTTTTAGCACTGTGACATCTGCAGTTTTCACTGTGGGAGACAATGTTGTTTCTGGTAGTGATGACCGTACTGTGAAAGTTTGGGATTTGAAAAACATGAGGTCTCCTATTGCAACAATCCGTACAGACTCTGCAGTCAACAGGTAAGCAGACCTCTGAGTGACTGTTTTCCTTAACTCATTTTTTCTTTAATTTCTTCAACCTCCAGAAAGGAACTTGGAGCACGGTGAGGAGCGCTCTGTTTTTCCAAGTAACAGGTGGTAGGACAAGAGGAATAGGCATCACGTTGCACCAGGGGAGTTTTAGGTTGGACATTACGAAAAATTTCTTCCCCAGAAGGGCTGTCAAGCCCTGGAAGAGGCTGCCCAGGGAGGTGGTGGAGTCACCATCTCTGAGGTTTTTAAAAGCCATGGAGATAAGGTGCTGAGGGATGTGGTTTAGTGCTGACCTGGCAGTGCTGGGTTAATGGTTGGACTTGATGATCTTGAAGGTCTCTTCCACCCAAAACAAATCTGTGATTCGTTCATGCATGGGAATGGTGCAGAGCTTTAGACTGGACATTAGGAAACGTTCTTTTACCAAGAGGGCAGGCAAACACTGGATGAGGCTTCCTAGAGAGGTGGCTGATGCCCCAAACTTGTTGGTGTTTTAGAGGCATTTGGACCCTTAACAACATGCTTTAACTTTGGTCAGGCAGTTGGACTAGGTGATTGTTGTAGGTCCCTTCCGACTGAAATAGGCTATTCAATTAACCCACTGAATGTATGTTTAATGTCAGTCACCAGAATTAAAGTTGAGATGTGTGAGATTCTGAAAAAGGTCTGGAATGGTTTTATAAAGCGCAGCTGTAGTCAACATTAATTTCCAGTAAACACATAGTGTTGCTTTTCTGAGAGTGCCTTTCATACAAGGCACAAGTGTTCAGGCTGCCTGAGCATGTTACGACAGATGACACCTTAATGGTTTAACACTTCTTTTCACTTGTGAATTCTAATCAGGAAAAACTCAGCTGTATCACTTCCCTTGAGCTTAAACTTGTACCGTCAAGTTCTGCTTGCCGGGCTGGCTGTTTTGTGCCTCACCTGCTTTTGTCTCTTCCGTGCAGGATTAACGTCTGTGTTGGCCAGAGAATCATTGCCCTTCCGCACGACAACCGGCAGGTTAGATTATTTGACATGTCAGGAGTGCGATTAGCACGCCTCCCTCGCAGTAACAGACAGGTAACTGAACGTTTATGGCCTTAAAGGTTCTTCTTTCCTGCAAGGTTGGCAGTAGGCTTTGGTCTCTCTAGCTTAAAAGCGGAACAAACGCCAAAGGACGCGGCGATGCAGATCTGCTGCTGGTAGTTACTGAGAGTCACCAACCTGCAAATAAGCAATGTAGGGGGAAATTTTGGATTGGAATTGGAAATGATGTTTCCAGAGGATTTCATCATCATTTTTCTCTTTTTAAAGTGAAACTAATGTCTGCCTTCTCTGTGAAATGGAAAAAACCAAACGTGTAAGAGTATTTCAGATGTGGTTTAATTTCACGTGAATTGCATCGGGAAAGTGACTCATTATGAGGTTTAAAGTTTTTCATTTTTCTTTACTTTCAATTACACGGTGTTTAATTGATTATTGAAAGAAACATAAAAGGAAAAAAGTGGGGCTCAGTTTTTGCGAGCTCACCTTGTATGATTTGGTGATAAAGTTTGGTTTTTTTTCCTTCCCTGCTTATGCACATACATTCTTGGCATTTGGTACCACATACTGAACCATCCTGGCTGCAGCCATCAGGGATGGGCACCTCAGGACAAGAGAGAGATCGAGGAGCTGGAGCGGGTGCAGAGGAGGCAATGAAGCTGGGCACGGAACTGGAGAAGAGATCATATGAGGAGCGTTTGAAGGAGCTGGGCCTGTTTAGTTTGAGGAAAAGGAGGCTGAGGGGAGACCTCATCACTCTCTACAGCTCCCTGAAAGGACATGGTAGAGAGGCTGGTGCTGGGCTCGGCTCTCAGGTCATTAGGGATAGAACCAGAGGGAATGGCCTCGAGCTGAAACAAGGGAGGTTTAGACTGCACACTAGGGAAAAATTCTTCACAGAAAGAGTGGTGAGATCTTGGAATGGGCTGCCCAGGGAGGGGGGTGAGAGATTGGAATGGGCTGCCCAGGGAGGGGGGTGAGAGATTGGAATGGGCTGCCCAGGGAGGGGGTTGAGTCCCCATCCCTGGATGTGTTTCAGCATCGCTTGGATGTGGTGCTGGGGAAGATGGTCTAGGGGTGAACTTGTAGAGTAGAGCTAATGGTTGGACACCATGATCCCAAGGGTCTTTTCCAACCTGAGTGATTCTGTGGTTCAGGGATTGTGCACTCGTGGTGCTACTTGGCATGGCAAGCATGAGCAAATTAGGCTTAGTGAAATTAGTTGGATTATGCCACTGGAATAGGCTTTTTTTTGTGTGAATTCAGCAGCTCTTGACAGAATTTAGGAAGGAGTTTTGAGACTTACTAGTATTTTATAGTCTTCTTCTAGTTCAGTTTTTTTTTTAGTCTCTTTTTAGTCTTGAGTTTTCTTTTTCCTTAATAATTCCATTCAGGCTGACACTATTTACATCATCAAATTTTGTTTGTTTGGGTTTTTTTAACTGAAATGTTTGTCAGAATCCTTCTTGGGGCATTTTTGTTACCTTTGGACTTGAACCATAGATAAAGGATTGTTTTTCCTCAGCATAACATTCCTCCTGCTGCAGTATTATCCTCTGAATTATGAACGAGACGGAGACTTAAGCTTTAGAAGGTTTATACCAGAGTAGTTGCCAGCAAGCAGTTCTGTGGTTTAAGATTGTTTTTCTAGGAGAAATGCTAAATTCAGAACTCGATTTGCTTTTGCCAATAAACCGGAATTGGATAGCAAGCACACCTTGGGAAGCTGGAAAGCTGCGGTGCGGCTGCTTGTGTGCCGCTGTTGCTGTGGGTCAGGTGCTGGCACTCGGGAGTCTCCTCAGGATCCGTGCCTGGCAGCTGGCAGCAGCACTGACCTTTAGGATCCGCAGGTGCCGTTCGCGACCAGTGGCGTGGGCATTGGCCAACTGGCCTTGGAGGGTGCACGGCCGCTCCCAGATACACCCTCAGTAACACCGCTGTCTCCTGACCTGTCGCAGGGCCACAGGAGGATGGTGTGCTGCTCAGCGTGGAGTGAGGACCACCCCATATGTAACCTCTTCACCTGCGGATTTGATCGGCAGGCTATCGGCTGGAACATCAACATCCCCGCTCTGTTACAAGAGAAGTGAGATGCTGGAAGAAGTTTTGCGTTGCCTGTTGCCATGGACTAATACACTTCTGCAGACTTTTCTGAACGCTGGGTTGCTGCCTCTGTAAAAGCTCTTCCTGAAGTGGAGCCTTCAGCAAATGTTGTTCTTGTTACCACGTTGTGCACAGTTTGCATGAATTGTACAGGAAATGTGATTTTTTTTTTTTTTAAACTAGTTTGTCTCGTGTATGAACTTTTATATTCTGGCATCCACTGGTCAATATGTTCACTGTTGCATAGAGCACATTACTGTTCATAAGTTATTAGCATTTAATAGATACACCGTAGGGCATTACGTTCGTGACATAAATGTGAAACCTATGTAATTAATGTAGAGAGTGTATAGCAGTCTGTTATGTTTTCTGTGACTCTACGTATCTGCCTTGTGTTACAAAAGAATCTGCAGGGCTAAAACTTTGAACTGAAGTGTGAATTTCACTAGTCGTATGATTGTAAACATTTTCCTGTTTGCAGCTGACTTGGAATACTTTGTTTGTTTGTTTTTTAGTGCTGCAGTATAGTGCAACTTCAGCTCCATTTTTGTACCAGTTACTGGAGAAATAGTAGATTTGAGAAGGAAAATGCAAGCAACGTATAGTGAGTATAGACTGCCAGGTTTATTTGGAATGCTTTTTGTACTTTTGAAAAAGAAAAACATTCATTCTGCCCTTTGCGTATAAAGTAATTCTAAAACCTCATGATATTTCATCCCAGCAGAAATCCAGAATACTATGATTCTAGTCACTGAAATCTAGTCAAGCAAATTTTAAAGCACTTTAGTTTATAGCTGTTGTTATAAACCATTTATGAAAGTTTGACTTTACCAGTGAATGTGAGCTGACCTTTGTTAAGAAGGATTACTTCTTTTTGATGATCTGCCCAGAAAAGAAACAGTTTTTTTAGGGGTGGTGGGTTTGTTTGGTTTGTTGTTTTTTGGGTTTTTTTGTAATATACCTACCGTGAGCATACTTCTAATTGTGTTCACTTCCCATATTTTTCTTTCTGAGCCAGCAATACAAAGTAAATGAGTACTACCTCAAAACTGAATGTTGGTCAGGATGCGTTGAATCTCTCTGTAGCCTAGAAAAAAGCACTTTTGGTCTCTGGCTGAAGTACTGTCCCTGACATGAGAGTAAAGACAATCATTCTGAATGTGATCCTTAAGATAATTGACACGTAAGGCTAATGGAGCAATATGAAGAGTGAACATCGTCTGTCACGTTTGTGCCCTCAGCTGTGGCAAGGGCTGCTGCAGTGCCTACTCTGTTCCAAAGGGGGTAATTAACGTCGGCCTCCCTTCTTTCTCCCAGATGATCTTACTCTGGGTTTGCTCCTCACTGTGCGTAGCTTTCTTTGCGCTGGAAGGGCCCTGGTCTGTACCATGGCTGCCGCTTGTGCAAGGAGATGCAGGTGGCAGGTGAGACCTTGGGAGAAACAAACGGGCTGCTTCAGACAGACACTTCTTTTTAGCTAAAGGGAGATCTTGCCCCAGCTCTCTGACATGTCGCAGTGTAAGATGAAGGTTGAGGGTAAGCCAAGGGTGCCCTCTTACACTGGGACTCATGGAGTTTGTGGTGGGTTGACATTAAATAAGTATTAGGAACTTTTTATTTCATGATTATGATGTTGTGAAGCTATAGCTGTGCTCACGTCCTCTACAGCACTGTTTATAATGACCTCAAGACAGATGTGTTTACTGGTTCTCCTGGTAACTAACATTTAGTGGCATTGGAGTGCAATGGGATGGGATGAAGAATGTGTCAGTGAGAAACTGGGGGGAAACTGGGGTCCTAGACTTAGTTTTGGGGTGTAACCATAAGGAAGCTCAAGATATTTAATGGAGAATGTATGCAGTATCTTTATAGTACAGGTCATCATAGTTAGCTTGATCCCTTGTTCTTCTCTAGGTATTTTTATCCTTTATTTTTGGGGGGGTGGGGATACAGGATATACACAGAATTGTACTGAAGTATTCTTAAAATACCAAAACCAGTGAGGTTGGAGAAAGCAGCTGCAGAGTTTTAAGGCTTCTGATAACAAGGGTTAAAGCTTGGTGTCAAAGTTTATTTTCACTTTTTCTTCCACAGGTTTTTAACTCTTGGGTTAAGCCATTTGATGTTGGATTGCAGGTTTTATTATTTAAGAAGAAAAGACTCACTTTTTCTTTTAGTTGGTAACAGAAAGAACTTTACACAGGTCGATGCTGGTTTAGAGAGAAAAAAGTCTCTCCAGGCAGCGGAAGCAGCTTCTCCAGCACGGCCTGCGTGTCCTATCTTGAGCAGTGACTATCCTTTTATTACCTGAGGTGGGGGGAGAGGGTCGCTGGTTTTGGTCCTGCTGAACCAAGCTGTCTGTTGAAGCTTCTCTAACACATATGTAATACAGGACCAGCGGGACCCTGTGCAGCGTAACCGTCGTTGCTGCAAGCGTGTTGTATCGGCAGAGGGACCATCCTCTGGCACCAGGAATGCGACTGTCACACGCGTCCTCTTCCAGAAGAACAAACCAAACACGGTGCTAGAGCCACCTTCTTACGAGCAGGCTGGCAACTGAAGTCAGCTAAACACTTAACTATCACTTAGGTTAACTTTCTATCCGTCAGTGGCGGCTGAGCCGCGGCTGCCGCTCGCTCCCCGCCGAGGGAGGGCAGGAGCAGCGGTGTGAACCTGGCCACAGCCACTGAGCTTCCCGGCTCCGAAGGTTCTGCAGCCTGCTCCTCCGCACCGAACAATGTCCAGCATTTCATCACACGGAGGAGAGTTCAAGTTTCAGTATTGTGCAGAATTTCACAGGAAACTCGTCACTGGGCAAAACCACGCTTTTCTGTCTTTCTCTCAAGCAACGCACGTCGGTTATCACAGTCTGTGTATACTTTACAGTCAGAAAGATCTGGAGTGAAGCATCCTGTTGCCTACATCTGTGAAAACTACCTTTTCGGAAGAAGAATTTATAAGTTATGTGGAGCCACTTTTTATTATTCTGCTGATTTGTTTTCAGATGTAAAATGTTTTTCTTCATTATGATTCAAAATGCATTAAAACATTCATCTATTTTAGTTTGGTTTTTGCAAGTTGCTGTTCTTCTGTCTTACATTAAGTTTGCCATTGATCTTAGTATTTCACTTTGGTAGTAGTCAGAGGATTCTGTCCAGACAGAACGCCAAACCCCGGGTTTCAGCTGATGCTGAGGATGCTTGTTAACCTCCTTCAAACTTCATGACCTCAGTTACATACCCTTTGCAAGGCCATTTCTGTCATACTTCGGGGGGCGAGGGTTTGAAGATGGGTCTGGGTCGAAGCCTGCGTTACTAGTTTTTAAAAAAACCCCTCTGAGTAAATCGTGTGCACAAGTAAGTGGTTTCAATAGGATGTCTGTATTCTTACCTGAAAATGGGCTGCCGGAGAACCACTCTGTCATGCATCACGCTTTGCTCTTCAGACTGGTGAAGAAATCTTATTTAATGCTCCACTGAGACCAAAGTATGTCACTGAAAAATTATTCAGCTGTGTGATATTTTATTTTTAGGTAGTGTTGTTACCTTTTCTAATTCCCACGGGTCATAGTTTTCAGAACATAAGTAATTTGCAGGAGCTTACAGAGGAAATCCCATTTAATTCAGACTGTAAATCCCGGTCAAAACGTACCGGTGACTGGGAGAGGAGTCCCACTGGAGAAGTCTGGGCCTTTGCAGATGTGCTGTGGGTGCGGGGGAGCAGCGTCCTCCCAGAGAGTGTGCTCATGAGCACCAGCGTGTGCCATTCCTCGGCAGAGAACGAGCGAGGCTGGTGAGCATTTGCAGCACCTAACCCCAGCTAGCAGCGTTGAAGCGCCCTGTGTAATTCTGGGGAGTTCCTGCGGGGTGGTTGGGTGGGCCACGTACGCGTTAGAATGTAGGCATTGGGACTTTGGAAATGGCGTGAGGTACCCGTGATGTCAGGGACAACAGGAGCGACTGGAAAGGGAAATGTATTTTGCGAACGGAACTGGTTTTGCAGTGTGGCTGGCGCCTGGGGCGGGGGGATCACGGCTCGGTGAGCGCGGTGCCTGCTGCTCCTCGAGGCCCCGCGTCCTGCTGCTGCGAGCCACGGATCCCCTGCTCCCCTCAGAGCTTGCCAGGCTGGCATTGCCTTTAGACTCGGGCATTTTGTGTGGTTCCCCTCTCCCCCTTGTATTTGCCATCTTCCTTCTCTCCCCAGGGCAGAAGGAATTTAGTTAATTTGTGTTTATATCAGATGCCAGCGCCAATGGGGAGAAGCCCTTGTGCGCAGCCCCACGGCACGAGCCCATCCAGCAGCGCTGTGCTGGGAGCAGCGGCTCGGGGTTCAGGATTGGCTTTGGTGTCAGCGTGCTCTTTTTTCACCTTCACGGTTTTGTAACTGGACAGATTCAGATTTTTAGTGAAGAAGTTTCCTGAAGGCTCGATGCGTTAGAGGCCTGAGGTTACTGAAGGCTGGATCAAGTCTGTGCACCTTGGCTGACAAAAGAAACTAGATTTGCAGTGATGCTGTAGGTGACTTAAGGCATCGGAAAGGAGGCAGTGGTGATTCCAAATGCTGTGGAAGAGTTATGGAGAAAGGGTCCAAACTAAGGGTAAGGAGCCTGGGGTGTGTGCAGGAGTGGTCACCCAGCATTTGAGAAGGAAATAAGACCACGTGGGAAACCTCAAGAGGCAAATTCATGATGAAAGTGGACTACAGATAAGGAATGCAAAGGAAGAATTACGCAGGGGAATGGAAAACTGGAATTAAAATGGGGCAGCTGAGAGAGCTGGGTAGGAGAGAGCAGCGTGGCTAGGAGATGTGCAGCTGGACGATGAAACTCACTGGTCAGTTGGGGATAAACTGTGCTGGGAAGCCAGAGTCTAGTGGATGCCACTGACTTGATGAGAAGGGAAGGAGAGATGGGAAGAGGGCAGGGACAGCCTGCAGAGCGAGGAGCAGTGGGGACTGCACTTGCTGGGAAACATGGATATTGGGGTGGCCAGAGCCTTGCTGAAAGATCTCCTTTGTGTTTTTAAAGAGAATAGGCCGATTGGTTTCAATGGCACTGGTTTGGGGGAAAACTTGCTTGCTTATATAGAACAAGTTGTAACTGTATATGTTCAGTTCGCCGTTTCAAGTGTTTCAACAGCATGGGGATTGCTCAAGTAGCAGATGCATTCACTCCTAGGATTTGTCCTCTTAGTAGAGGATTACAGATGTTGCACACACAGAAGCTCCATCCTGCACACTCCAGGCATGACAGCGGGGCCTGTGGCTTGTGAGGATTCACTCCTGGATCAGAAATCTCTCGAGCGAGCAACGGGGTTTGGAAGAAAGAGATGCTGTTTTACACAGTCCCTTCCAGAGTGTGCGGCCAGTCTAGAAAGAAAGGTGCAGCGTTTTGAACTGCAGCATGACTTCAGAGCAAAAAATTCTGAACACTCGTCTTAATTCTGTTTAAGTCATTTTAGTCCGAGTTGACCAGGGAATCTCTTTAGCTAAGGCAAAGTACAGGCATCCAAACGCACCGATGACATCAGGGAGATACTGCTGTGTTTCCGGTAGGGTTGTGGTTCTGGAAGAGGTGAAGCTGGCCTTTCTTTCAAATTTTCACTTTGTGGGGATGTCTAAATTTGACATCCTCCCTCAGAAATGCAAGTAAATAGATTATTTTTGGCTTCATCTGGCCCAAATGACTTTTGGTCAAAATACAGACAGTACCAGTCTTACACAAAGGTGGCATTTTGTGCCTTCGTCCAAACCATTGCCTGGTGGAAAGGAGAACAGACAGCTAGGTAACTTCATCAGGTTAATGTTCTAACTGTCTCTGGGTTTAGCATTTAATACTTCTAATGATTTTTTTCCCCCTCCAAGTACTTTATTCGGATACAGACAGAAATCTAATTTTAATTTTCACATTAGTTTTTTAAACCTTATCTAAATCTTTCCTGTGTGGCTGAGATCAGGCTTGTGCAGCTGCAAAGCTGAACCTGAGCGTTGCAGGGGAACAACATGTGTCCTCTGAGGCTGTAATCCTGAGCATTTAATAAGGTGACTAATACTCAGAGAGTAAAATCTCAGTACACAACAAACACCGCTGAAACTGAGTTGATATTGTGATAAAAATTGATGAAGTTATTATTATTGTGATAAAAAACTTGAACCACAAGATTTAAGTATTAGGGAAAAGGGAGAGAAATGGAGGAAACCCAAAACTTTTCAGTGGCAGCTAAAGGGTAGGGGATTTAGTGATGGTATCATTATTCATTAACATGGATTTCGGGGTGGGTAATTGCAGGACATACTATTGTGGCCTTTCATGTTTTATGGAGTTTGTGAAAACTGCCTCTGCCGGAAAGCTGTCAGAAAGCTGGGTGCTGTCGTGGTGCAGCCTTCAGAAGTGCTGAGCTCCCATCCCAGTGTTCTGCACAGCCTGGCAGGTGGTTAGGGCTTTGGAAACTCAGCTTCGTGGGCCTAAATATGGGTCTAGAATCTTCATTTTAGGTGCCTGTTTCTGAAAATTATACCCTAGTTTTGTATATATTTTATGTTGTTGCTGATTTAATGTACTGAAAAGTGACTGGACACAGATGCATCATTTACTGAAACATAAGAAAACCAGAGAGGTAATTTTCCCTCCCAAATTATGTGAGGCTACTTGGAGTTTCCTGCTGGAAAACCGAAGCTACATTGTGTCAGTTCCAGATAGAACTGCTTACTGATCAGTGAACGAACACTTTCTTTCAGATGCTCATCGGCCCTCTTGCAAAAATCTTTTTAGAGGCGCACATGTCACAGCACAAGTTCTCCAAAGGAAACTGAAGGTTTAACTGAAGGTACATTTTTATAGGTATATCTGCAGGAAAAAAATTAAATTCTCCCCAGTTCTACCATTATGAGCAAAACTGAGGCAATCAGATCTGAATGTTTGTATTTATACAGCTCTGACTGTTCAAACTGGTGTATCTCTGTGAAACCACGACATTGGTGCTTAGCCTGAGGATGCTCCTGGATGCTGATCTTGAGCTACCAAGAGGGGTCGTCTATGCTCAATAACAAGTGTAAAAGCAGGCAGTGAGTGAGAGGAGGCACAGATTTCTGTCTCCAAATGTTTTTTTATGACCAGAAAATACAAGTTCCTTGAAGTGAGCAAGTGCATAGCGTTTATTTATCTCGGTGCAGACATGGTGTCCTGACCCTGAATGTCAGTTACTGTGTCTGAAATGGCAGAAGATGAAACTTGGTCATAACTTTTTGTTCCAGAGAGAGATGGAGCCCTACAAAGACAAAGTGAAGGGCTTTGCCTTCGACAGGGACCTGGGCCAAATGGGATCCTTGTGGCAGAAATCTGGGAGAAAGAGCCTGTTTTACACCAGATTGGTGGAAGAAACAGGGCTGTAGGAAGCTGTCTGCAGAGCTGGTGGCACACCATCCCTCCCCAGGAGCTTCTGTTGGCCAGGAGTCTCTCCTTTTTGGGTGGGGGCATTTTTAAGAATGCCTTCAAGGATTACACAGTCTCTTTCCCATCCAGTCATAGAATATTGCAAGTTGGAAGGGATCCATAAAGACTGTTGAGTCAGCTCTCAATACTTAGATGTTGTTTACCCACATTAAAACCTCGGTGCTGTGTGCCTAGTGCTTGGGGCTTCATGGCAGCCCTGGTAGAACAGCTAGGGTGGAAGAGGCCCCTGTATCTATCTTTTAGACACTGAGGTTTTTCTTCTCCTTTTCATGCTCAACTGCAGCATCTCCATTGTGTTCATGCAGGTGTGTGTTTGCAGTAGTATTTTTAATGGTGTAATTTATTTTGTCAAACTACTGTTCCCTTTTAAGAGACATACTGGAAAGGTCTTTAGAGAAGCAGCTATAAACAGATCAACTATGAACAGTGCATTAAAGGAAAGCTGAAAACGAAGAGCTGGTTAGAGCCATACCAACACAGAGATCAGCTCGGGTCCACATAAAGCCAGCGTTCGCAAGAAAAACATGAATATCAACAGGCAAGACCATCCAAAATCCTTACATTTTGCTCTACTGGAAAGAGACAAGTAGGTAGGGATACACCTGGAGAACCATGTACAGAAAATCAGGGTTATTTAGCCAAATACCATCATTGTTACCATAAAATACAGAAGCCTTACCCAGACCTAAAGCCAGCACTGGGTAGGACGTCCTGCAAGCGCAGCATGGCAAGGGCTGCTCCCACGCCACAGCCAAAGCCCTTGGACTGTAGGTGGGTGCTTACAGAGACACACAGATATCAGAGACTTCTCCTCCATGTTTCTCAGGCTCCTCAGGACTTAGTGAGTTCCCTCTTTCCTCTTTCCCCTCTTCACACCAGCTCTTTGCACTGCACTAGGCTGTGTGGGAGCTGTGGGGACAGAAGAAGGTGGTTGAGAATAACGATGGATTTGCGAAGAATATTGTCAGAGCGAGGCCCTGGGCAACAGTGCTTGTTTGGAAAGGTGGTAATTGCCAGAGACTGGTCAGGGTGGGCATCTAAATGGCTGAGAGACAGGGGCTTTGCAGTGAAAGCAAGCACCTTGTGAGGTTGTGTGGCCTTTAAGGAGAAAAAAAACACCAACGACAGACTTTTGATGTTGCAGAGCTTTTAAAGAGATGTTTGCTACGGTCAGAAGAGGATGATGTTTGCAGCTGTATCACGAGACAAAAGGAAATGAGTCTGCAATAAGGTGGGGCATACCCCAAACCATCATTTTAGCTTGGCTGAACAGGGAAAGGTTGTTCTTCACTGATGGTGCAGCAAAATACATTAAAAACTCCACAACTAAACTCTGAAGTAAAGGTAATAACTAAGAGCAAGGCAGAAACTAGAGAGAAGCAGCTCTGCTCTACTTCAGCTGAATGCTGGGGGAGATTAGGACAACAAGAATTTGGGTAGAACTAAAAGGTCTGGAGTGAGATGGGTTTGTGAGCCAACAGTTTACGAGCTCAGAGGGTGTTTGCAAGGAGACCGATGACAGAGCCACGCAGTGCTGCGGGAGGACCGTGCCCAACATCACTCACCAGCTCCGCAGGAGCCGCAGGGCTGGGGGCAGCAGCGGGGACCCCAGGCAAGGGCGTGTCAGCCCCAGCATGAAAAGCACGGGAGAGGCAGAAGGTCTGAAGGTGACAGGATTGAGTCACTAAGGTGAGTGAAGGAGTTAGAAGATGAAAACACTGAATAACGTCAGCACCGGTGAGAGAGAGGAAGAACGGGCTGTGGGACAGGGAGGGTGACATCATGTTTTTGCCAGTTTTCTTTTGGAGGAGCTGGTGTGAATCAGAGCAGTGATACCCGGGGGCAGGAGCACTGAGTATCTGAGGAAGATTCAGCTGAGGCTGTGGGCGTGAGTCTCATTTCAGGCACATCCTGACTGGTGCTTTCACAGGTTGAGAAGTCAGGTTAATCTGAGTCTTAAAAAGAAGACCCACTTCCCCGAGCTTCTGGAAGGTTTGCCTTATAACTGAGGTTTAAGAAAGACTGGAATAGTATTTTCCTTACTGAAGAAGACCGTGGTTTCTATCAATGATTACAAGAGGCTTTGCCAAAAACATGAGCATCTGTTCCACTAATGTCTCTGCAGATAAAAGTCATTCCCAACAAGATAGTAACTGTGTTTGCAGCACTGCTGAGTCTTGCCCCAAGAGCTTTAAGAGCACTATGTTTAGTGTGACGTAAGTATCTTATTTGTTGGGCTCTTAAGTGTTCAAATGTGCTCCAGTTCTTCCAAACCCATCCCTCCCTGCAGTGCTATTGGCCCTATCAAGCCTTCAGTGATCAAGTGTTTGCAACGGTCTCACCTGCTCATTTGAGTTTTCACCCTGAACCGCCTACAGCGGGCTCTGAAATACGTTCCTGCTCTCCCACTAGAAAGCCACAGTCACCGAGATGTCCCCTTCCATTGTCCTCTCCGCACCACAAAAGGATTTCTTTCCCCCTTCAGTGTCTTTCTGTCTCCAAGTGGCTTAGAAGGGGCGACGGAAGGCGAGTCCAAACATGTGAACAAGTGCACGTCAAGCTTTTTTCCTAAGCAGCTTCTGTGATGCCGCAGCCAAGCTGCTCTGTCAATAGCTGTTATATTTATTTTCCCATTCTGAAGGCCAAAGATTAATTTATCTGGACATCCACTCCACCTTGCAACACAGCCTGGTGTTAGACTTGATAACATGTAGAGCTATTTTAATCCTGCTTAATTTGATCTTGGGCTTTAGTTAATATCCTTTTGATTTTTCCTCTAACCTGTTTTCCTGAAGTTTACAAGTATAAAATCATAGGAGAAATGGTATCTTAACTTCTGGTCCACTTTGTTAATAAGCTGATTACAAGTATTTAAAGTTATCTGCTGTTCTCCAGATGCAACAGAACAAATGACCTCTAAACACCGTCAGCCTTGCCAGCGAGTTACAGAGCTCTCGCTGGAAATAAACAATGTCAAAATGCAGATGGAGACCTTGATCCTGCGAGGTGAACCATCGTGCAAGTCCAGCTGAGCTCAGCGGGGCCCTAGCAAGGCATAGATTCTCAGTCCTCCAGTTCCATCCAACGTGCAATTTTTGACTTGAAGAAAGTGGGTCGTTCACACCAAATATTGGGTGAGTATCATGGATTTCTCTGCAAGTAGAGTGGGTAAGTGGCTCCCCCGGCTGGGGTTAGTGGCAGCATAGCCCAGTGCTCAGCCCCAGGATAACAAAGGTGCTGCTGCTGACCCTGCTTGCCTCCTGCCTCTATTCCCTTGTGCCTTTAGATGTCTTTCGTTACATCATAAGTTCTTGGACAGGGTCAGCCCCTTATTGTGTGTTTGGATGGCGAGCTGGAGCCTCCAAGAGAACACTCTGTAGGAGCAGGGCTGTGGATGCCTGTGCTTCCTATGGCACAATGAGCAGAGAGATCACTCCTGGGGGAGACCTTCAGCAGTTGGTGCAAATGTGGGTCAGTCCCGATTTGGGGATGTGGGACCCGTGGTGATGGGGCATGGAGACCTGGTTGGGTTCCTCCTCTGGGGACCTGTGGAGGGGCAGTTAGGAGATGTATGAGAGCACGGGGTTTTTAGCACCCAAGTGCTGTGTAAGGAAGGTCCTTTCCCCGGGGGATCTGACTACCTGGGCCAGGGTGATTTGAAGGGATGGGGCTTGTCCTTTGTTTCTTGGGTCCGGGAGGTACCAGTGAATTGCCAGACTTGCAGATGAGCTCTGGCCATCAGGAAGCTGCAGGTGCTGGAACAGTGGCTTGTGCTTACTGAGTGATAGGCCCTCGACAGTTGTGTTGAGAATAACTCTTGTCCAAGGGCTTTGCACAGAAAATGTATGGAGTGCCAAGAGTACTGCTATAGGGCCACCCCATTCCCCCCACAGCAGAGCCCATCTCTCCTTTGTGACACTGATTTTATACTCACGTATCTCCATGAACAACACCAGCTTTACACGGGGTATCTGAGAGCAGGGACAGATCCTTTTTCTTATTTGGGAAGAAGATGTCTTTCCTCCTTCTTTGGGAATGACTCTGCAGGGAAAAGATCGCAGTTCCTGGCCCATGTGCTCCCTGGTCCTTTCACTGTGAAGATCTCACTGTTTTAAAAATGATCAGGTCTTCAGGAATCTGCGTGTACTCCAAAGACATTAAATGAGGACATCTCTGATGCTGCCCCTAGAGCTGTGTAATTTAATAAACAATACGCAAGGTGGAATTCTTAATTTTTGGTCCTTAGCTTTCAGTTTTTTCAATTTCACTAATTTTCCAAGGGTAAATCAGCACCAAGGTATGTAAAAACTTGAGGCAAGTATGGAAGAAATGTTCTGGCTGTGCAATGACAACAGGTACGTGCTGGATTTGTGCCAGGGGATGGTGTCTGTCATTGCCTGGTGGGTACCAAGCCACCTCTTCTGCCCCTGTCAGAGACTCGTTGATGAGCCATCGGGTGGGCACACTTGGGACCACCACCACCAGACACCCCCTTTAACCCTTCCTGGAGCCCCTTACGGCCTGGGAGAGCAATTTCAGCATCCATGAGATATGACCTCACCTCACCGCTCTACCGAAGTCCTGCTCTGTTGGTAATGCACCTGCCTTGGCTTTCTTTTCTTTCGAGAAGTTTCATATCACCTGCATGTACCAAAAACTCTCCCTGGGTGAGTAGAGTTGCTGGCCTCAGGTATTTCTTGAAGGTTGAAGGAAAGAAATCAGAGAGTTGTGGTCAGTGGGGCAGAGTCTAGTTGGAGGCCTGTATCTAGTGTAGTCCCTCAGGAGTCGGTACTGGGACCAGTACTATTCAATATATTCACCAGCTACCTGGATGGAGGGACAGAGTGCACTGTCAGCAAGTTTGCTGATGACACCAAACTGGGAGGAGTGGCTGACACACCAGAGCTCTGCTGCCATCCAGAGAGACCTGGACAGGCTGGAGAGCTGGGCAGGAAGAAATGGAATGCAATACAACAAGGGCAAGTGTAGAGTCTGGCAGCTGGGAAAGAACAACCCAGGTACCAGTGTAGGCTGGCGATTGACTTGTTAGAGAGTAGCCTGGGGGAAAAGGACCTGGGGGTCCTGGTGGCCAGCAGGATGGCCATGAGCCAGGAAGGCCAATGGCTGTGGTTAGTAGGTCAAGAGAGGTTCTCCTCCCCCCCCACCTTCTACTCTGCCCTGGTGAGACCTCTTCTGGGATATTGTGTCCAGTTCTGGGGCCCTTAGTTCAAGAAGGACAAGGAACTGCTTGAGAGAGCCACAGAGATGCTGAAGGGAGTGGAACATCTCCCTGCCGAGGAAAGGCTGAGGGAGCTGGGGCTCTTTAGCTTGGAGGAGACTGAGGGGTGACCTCAGGAATGGTTATAAATATGGAACGGGCGAGTGTCAGGAGGATGGAGCCAGGCTCTGATCAGGGACATCCAATGACAGGACAAGGGGCAACGGGTGTGAGCTGGAGCATAAGAGGTTTCCCAGAAACATAAAGAAAAACTTTTTCACTGTGAGAGTGACGGATGCTCTGGAGACTTTCCAGCTCCCCCTGGCTCTGTTCCTGCGTGGGCTGCCCTGGGTGACCCTGCTCTGGCAGGGGGGGTAGACTCGATGATCTCCAGAGGTCCCTCCCAACCCTGACATTGTGTGATGTCCCAGCCAGGAAGGCTGGAGCAGCGGGCGCTGTGTCACTAGGAGTCAGTGCCAGCAGAGGGCACGCCGAGACGCGCGGACAGGGAAGGATAACACTGCGGATGCTCACTTTGTCTGAGGAGTTAGGCAAAACTCTCTTGGTTCATAATTCATGTGCCTGCAGGACATTGTAAGGGAATATAATTGGTCTGTCAGGGCAGCGGTGGTATTTTGCTTTGAAAAATGCTATCAACAAAATGTCTTAAAACATCTCTGAATGTAACATGATGTTAGATGTGCTGATGGAAAGAAAAGAGCCTCCCTTCCCCTGGCTCACCTGGCCCCCTTCCATTAACCTTTCCTTCACAGCAGTTAGAAACGGGTAATGCTGCTCTTTTAAAGGCACAGACGCTTGGTTGTTGGCTTGTTTGTTTGTAATAAGTACATCTCTCATTTTTTATACCGTTTTAATTAAATATAGCCTCGGTTCTGTTGCTCTTCAGGGCTAAATTTACCCTCTGTAGGTTTGTGGCATGAGATATTTTCCAGCTTAATGTGCTAGTCTGGGTGGGATTGTGCACGGTGAATGCCCAAATGTGAATCTTCTCCTCGCTGTCTGCCCAACAGCGGGTGCCAGAAGCTCGGTGCCACCCATACACCACCACCTCTGAAAGAAATGATAATGACATCTCATGGTTCATTGGCTGTCACTTCAAACCATGCAGCGGAGGGCTCCGTGTGCAGAAGGCCATGGAAAGCCATCGAGTCCGGTGTGTCTCCTGCTCTCCGCATTCATGGGCTGCGGGCTCTAGGCTGGTGCTTGCCTTGTGCTGCACCTCCACTGCTGGGGGTGGGACGAGGTCGTGGTGGGATGAGGGTGTGATGGGACCCAGTGGCTGGTGGGATGAGGTGCTAAGGTGGCTCCATGGCTCAGATCAACCCAGGGGCAGGGGACCTGATGCTTGCTGTGGATGGAAAGGGGAGTGGAAACTCTGTAGCACTTAGAAAAGAAAAATCTAAGCTTATTTTTCAAGTATCTGAAGATAGTAAAGTGTTTTAGCTGATCAAGCAAAGTGCTTAATCAAACTCTCCTACGCTTCAGTTTGTCAAAGCTCAGGAGCACAGCTCTCACCTCAGCATCACTGAAATGTGGTTCTGTTTTGGCAGGTGGACACGGGGGGCTCGGTCCTTGCTTGTCCTCACTCCTGACAGCGAGCTGGAGCAGGCACCACACTGCTCAGGGCCCTGCTGCAGACCTGGGGAAGGGTCAGACCTGCAGCTCCTCGTTCAGCTGCTGCCCACTGATGCCGGGTGACGGTGGGAGTGCCAGTCCTGCCAGGCAGAGTGGCCAGCCATACCTGCTGGAGAGCACAGGCTGTGCCTGCAGCTAGGCTGGGGGACTGGGGGCCTGTACCCACCAGCTGATGCTGGCCCCAGCCAGCTCCCCACACCTGGCAGGATGGGGCTTGCTGAGAGGGTTCCCGTTTCCTTTCCGCAGGGCAGTCATCTCTCCAGGGAGAGAATGGATCACGGGAAAGATTCAAATTCCCACAAGACACACATTTTCTACAAGCTCCCAGCACAGTTAAGACTGTGTAGAAATGTGTAACTGTTCTCCTCCCACCTTCTACCCCTGTCTTTTGGGCTTTGGGCAAAAAGCCGTTGGCTAAAACCATCTTGATTTAGATGGGAAGAGCCTCACTCAAAGAAATATTGCCTGTACGTGTTCATAATGGAGTGAGGTGAGATCTCCCCAACAGGAGAGCCTTGTGTGCTCAGATGGACGCCCAGAGTCAGCTGGAGACAGCTGGGACAACCCCAAAGCTCCTTCGGGAGGTGGTAGCTCCAACACCTCCAACGACTCTTTGATTGGCATGGGCTTGAATTGAGCCCTTCATGGCAGGAACCATTGGAGTTACAGGCACACCAACACACACAGCCTGCCTGGGCAGGACAGCTGCACCAAGTGCAGCAGGACCTGGCTCGGTTCTCTGCAGGGTGTTTTTAAATTGCCGAGCGGGAGGTTACTGACCCAAGCCCATGGGTGAAAGCAGCTTCGAGGTGTTTGTTGTTACTCATTTAGGATTTACTTCAAGGACACTGTGAAGTCTGTGTCTTTGCTGTCTTTTTAGGTAATATTTCTCTGAGAAGTACTTTGGCGCTCAAAACTGCGCGTTGTGGTTGTGGTTGCCTGATGCAGTTTGTGAATCCATCAAGTAATTTCTGTCCCTGAAAACTTGTATTGCCTTGAAGTAACATGTGGGTTTTCTAATTAACTAAGCAGTCTTTGATTCTTTTAGATAAGTGTCAAAAAGATCCCTAAATGAAATGAGGAGTTTGAAGTGAACCAAAACATTTTTTTTCAGTCCAGCCAAAAATTTGTTTGGCTTTATTTTATCCCTTCAGGAAAAAAAAAAAAAAAAAAGACCTGACACTTAGATATATTCAGATAGTCCAAACTGTGCTTGGAAAAGCAACGTGCAGGTGGAAAGCATCATGCACTTTATGAGAAGATGTCTTTAATACAGACACAGTAATATTTCCAATAGTGCCTTTGGTACCCAATCAATCTCCCAATATAAGCCTTCTCCTGAATTACAGCAAGAACAACAAATCCTCAAAAAGCTCGTTTTGCTTGGCCAAAACATGTATAAACTCCAACTGACAGAGAACTGGTGGAGCAATAAACAAACATGTTTAGCACCTAAGGCACTGGTACCCTCCGCGGACTCGGAGAGTTCATTAAACCTTGCCCTGTAAACTTATGGACCAATTTTGTCTCATGCTGTCTACTCTGCCAAGTTCTTGCTCTGTAATTCCCTCAACAGCATAAACTCCTAAACATTCAGCCAGCAGCAAGAGGATCAGCAGCTGAGCGTAACCGGCAGTCCCCCCGCCTTGCTTGCTGCCGTGCCTGCAGCTTGCTTCGATCCCCGCTTTAAGCACCCGTTACAATCAATGGAGTAATTAGGGAAAGAGGCTGCGTTGCTGCCCGTGCCTTTCTGCCGGGTGATCGCCACGTGCCCCAGACCGTCCCCAGCACCGGGATGCCTCTGGGCTGGCGCTGGGTACCAGGGACCTTGCCTGGGCTGGCAGCACGTGTTGAGAAGGGCTGTGTCAGTGCTGTGTCAGCAAAGATGTTCCATCTGCCCTCCCACCTCCTAGAAGGAGGGGTGGTCAATGGCCACAGGGCCCTGGGCCCAGCTCACACCGAGCGCGTGGCTCGCGGAAGGCAGATGCCATGGGATGGCAATCCCCACGTGCCCTCCAGAGGTGTGTATGCAAAGTTTAAAGTTGGCACGTTGTTCCCAGCGAGTGAGGGGCAACTGGGAGAGCTCTACGCAACATGGCAAAAGCACTAAGTTAAACTCAGAAGTCTCTTGGATTTTCACATCTCTTTCCCTTACGGCAAAACGCATCCGTTGAGCAGAACGGCAGTTGTGCAGTACAGGAAGCTATCAGGGCTTCCCTACCGTAAGGGAGGTGGTTGAAAAAAAGCAAAATATCATCTGTAATTATTTCCTTGTTTCCACCCTTCATATACTTATTTTCTTCCCTGTGAGCTGGGTCTGTGTTTATCACAACTCAGTCCCAGGCGAGGTGGCAGCCACTCTGCGCGCTTACCCTAAGCTGCCATATATTCTGCATAGATTACAGACTTCAGAAATGCCTTAGAAAACTTGGAGTGCAGTCGTTAGGCCGATTTTGTGCTCCTCTAACTGGCAAATCGTGTAAAGCTCCTAGAAAGAGAAAACTGGGAGGTAGTAGATCATAAGCAGTCAGATGTGAATGGCTGTTCAGCTCTCAGAAAGTCACGCTTTTCAAGTCCAGTAGATGGGGCCCAGAGGGGACGTGTTAACCTGGCAGGAGCTCCTGCCTGTCCTGGGCACTGCATGGCTGAGGGTTAAGATGGCGATGCAACTTGTGCTGGCAATGCCTGCCCCGGGCAGCACCCAGCTGTTCCCCTTCCTGCTTTCAGATGGGAACTGGAGCGTGCTGGTAGGACTGGGGAGGGTGGCCAGAGGCACAAGGGGCATGTCCTCCATTGGATGCCCATCTCTAAATGCTTGTTTCTGAACATTAGTCTATTATAAAAGAGTGGGTGTAGCTCTTCCACCCCCCCCCAGCTGTGTTCACAGACACAGAGGTCGTGACCACTGGAGCCCAGTCTGGTGGCTGTGTAATAGGTGGGCAGCCTCTTCCTGCTCCTCCAGGGTCTGACTGCTCAGGGATATCTGGGGTATGCTGCCCAGGTAACTTTAGATGGGGTGTCTCTGAAAATGGCTAAGTTGTGAGAAAGAGCTGTGTGAGAAAGAGCTGTGTGAGAAAGAGCTGTGTGAGAAAGAGCTATGAGAAGCTGATCCATGAGAGATGCACCCATTGGGTCAGGAGTTGTGTTAAGCTCAACCACTTGCCCTCAATCCTTACTTGACCTTGTCTACCTGATTTGACCACGGACCTCTCTTGTCACCATGAGCTTGCCCAGCAATTGCTGTGCTGTGGCTGTCCCTGGCTTCCATCACCAGAGCTGCTTGCCTCCTTTTGCTCAGGGATGGTGGGACTATGACCTTATCCGTGGGACTGCTGCCTGCATCTTCACCTTCAACCACAGCTTGGGGGTCACCGTCCCTTGTGGTGTAGTTGGCCTTCGGTGCTCCCCAAGAGTTTGACTTTTTAGTTGTATCTAAATTCCATGATTTTGGCACTAGAACTCCATAATCTATCCAATTTAATTGACCAGCATTCAAGCATCAATTTAAATACATGTCCAGCAGGGCTGACTTTCCAAATTGAGGCCAAAGCTACTGTTGTAAGGGACAGCGCTGAATTCAGATGATTTTGGATTGGAACGTTTCCTGTTGAAATCAACAGGAGGCTCCAGCTAATTTCAATAGCAAAAGCTATAACAAAATGCTGCAGATTGTGTGTTTAAGTCACTAGGTGGGAAGGAAACACTTGACTGTGCTCGGGATATTGTACAGTGCTCGGAATTCCGCAGTAGTTGCCTTTATGCTGGCACACATTCCCTGTAGATTTCAAATAACTGCAATAATTATATATACAGTTCTAGTAAGTGGTTAATACAGATGATATGTTCCTACAGAGAAAGTATGATAATAATTTCAGTAATTATGGGGAATGGGAATTAAACTTGAGGAGCTGCATGGGCACAGGAGAACTGCCATCGTGAATGTTGCTTTTGATTGATACTAAGAACAGATAGTTGCTGGAGATGAATAATAACACTGAAATATGAATCATCCCAACCAAGTGGTTTAACTTTGTGTATGTGTGTGTCAAATGTAAGTTTAAATGTTTGTCTTGAAGCATGTCCTTAGTAAAGAAATATAAACCTTGTCCTGCAGAGGCCAAGTATGAATATCTAGTATAGCTTGAAAAACGTGCAGCAATCCCTTTATTTCAGACTGGACACCTACTATAGCAAAATTAATGTGGGTTTTTTTCCAAAACATTTCTCCGAAATGTTCTTTTCCCAGTTTTTGAGTTCCAAAACTTCTTGTCCAGCTTCTTAAACAGTGATAACAATGACAGCACGAGAGCCTCTCGGAACACAGAGCTGGGCCGTGATGTTCTTAGTGTGGTATTCTATGGGCGTTGCCCAGGAGCTGGTGTGGGGTCACCACAGCTCTGCCCAGCCCGTGGCATCACCCCAAGGTGACAGGCTTTGCTCGAGCCTCCCTGTTGCAGATCTCAAGCAAGTGGTCACACAGGGGAAAGGTGCAGACCACTGCTCCTGAAAGCTGGCTCTGGGGGGGCAGCTTGTTTGTAAAGATTTCTGGGTTTGTGCCTTCTCCGCTCCTTGCCACCGTGTAAACTGGGCTGTACCTTCTTTCTCAGTCCCTTGAAGCTCAAGCCTCATTTGTGCATGGGGTCTGTGCCCAACATGGTCAATGGGCAGGTGGTGTGACGTGTTGGCTCAGTGCATTTTGGGGCTGCTTTCCTGCTGTGTCATTCTTTACCAGCTCTTTCGGAGAAGCTGCTGCTGCTAATTAATCTCATAGAGGGCCCTTAATAACCAGTAGCGTTGGATCAGTTCTGTACTGATTAGTGTTGGTCATTCCTGGCTTTAAAAGGGTAACTTCTGCCTGAGTCACTAATGTCGCGGGGCTGTGAATTCTGCTTTGGCACATTAGCGCTGTTTGGTAGCGTGATATTTGATGGATGAAGGTGTATGTTTTCTATAACCTCTTTTCTCGAAGCTCAGCCCGGAAAAGCAGCGTGCTCTGCTGTCTCCGAGAGTATTGCAGAATACCTTCATTTTCAGTCATAACCACATTTAGACATAGTGCTGCTGGTTTAAATTGGGGTAATGAAATCTTGACAATCGGTTTGGACAAACACAACACAAGCAATAACAGAGACTTTAATAAAATGAAAGGATTTCCAGGGAATACCTTCATTTCTTCTCCCCTCCAATTTAATTCTTTCTGCGAATAATCAGACCATAACCTAAGACTAAATTCAAGAGATGAAGTGCAGCTGGAGAGGAAATAATGTCCATAAAATGTTTTCAAGGGTTGTTCATTTGTCTGAAATGGGTTCCGCGAGTCAGACTGATGTGCTTTAAATACTTTATAAGCAAAAATACTTTGCACTTGAAGTACCTTTTCATCTAGGGGTCTCGGTGTGCTCTGGGGGAAGGGGGCAGGGTAACGGTTGTTCACTGCCCACTGCCAGCTAGCAGCAGACAGACGAGTGTTTCAAGGCAGCTCCTCCAGACCCGACTCCAGGGCACGGGTTTGGTGCGTCCATCCCACTGCCTGCTGGATGCACAGGATGGCCATGTCTGCCTTTCCCATCCTCCCCATCCTCCTCCCCACTGCCAGCCCTCGCTGCAGCTCGAACCCACGATGTGTGAGAAGTACAGAGGTCTTGTTGTGTGTTCTGGGGCATTTGGGTGGAGAGACCGAGGTGCCGTGTCAAAATAACAATTGGTGTATTAAGGAGATCTCAGCCAGAGTGAGCTTCGGTTCAGATGCTCCAAGTAACCTTCATGCACATCCCGAGAAACTCCGGATGCTCTCCTGCCCCTCTCTGCTTGGTAAATACGCAGCAGATGCTCAGAACCCTTCTGCTGCCCAGACTCTGCTTGGAAGGTGCCTGCTCCTCACCCAACTTGGGCTTTGGTTGTGGTCACCCTGGTGAGCTTCAGGTGGGGGGATGTGTGTCTGTGTTACAGCTAATTCACCCAGTAGGATGGGGTAGTTATCTCCTAAATCCCACAGTCCGACAGCCAGCAAAAACTCTCCCAGAGCGCCAGTCATAATGACAGAGAAAAGGTCCAGCCTTTGTCCCTCCGGCTGCTGTGACATCTTGAACACGGGAGGTGGTAAGGGCGGGATGTCTGGGGAGGGGCCGGGGCATTGTGCAGCACCTCCTAACTCAGAGCACTGAGGGCTGGTTCCCGTCTCTAGGCGCTGGCTGGCAGTGCGCTAAGAGTTCGGTTCAGCTGATGCAGCCGCTTTCACTCAGGTCCCAGGGAAGGACGTTTCATTTCCAGGTGAGAGATGAGCCCCTTTACTGGAGTTCCCTGTGTCCCACAGTTTCTCCTGGAAACGGAGCGTTTACGCTTAAGGAAAGTCAGCCTGGGGATGCTGAGACTGTGCGCGCTTCATTAGTGCCTTTTGTGTTTCGATGGACAGCGGGACAATTAACACAGGGCTCATTACACCAGAATTTTGATCATTTGCTCTGCTTATTCATCACAGTATTTCCTCTGAGAATACCAGAGACTGTGATTAAGCACAGGAATAACTCATGCAGTGTCTTATTTGAGATTTCCATCACCTTACTCCTGCTGTACTTGGTGGTGGATTTGCATAGAGTCCTGCACGTGGACTCTGCTCTTCACCTTCTGCTTCAGGTTGTTTTCTGCTTGCACCACAGACCGGTAGCTCCGCCTGGGAAAAAAACCTCAAAGCAACAGCCTCGAGGTCTAGCAAGGTCTAATAAAATATGATGAGAAGCACAACAGAATCCAGAATAGGCAGAAGAGGATACCTGCTTTGGTCCTGGCCCGTAAGAGTAATGTAAAAACATTACAGAATGGCTTTGTTGGGAGCACACCCCCTGCCCACCCCCTTGGCTGCTTTTGAGACCAGACAATGGATGCCTTTGGAGGAGACTGGAAGAACAGCATGAGCAGGCAGTGATATTTTTCAAGACTACTGTCCCAGCCTCCAGCAGCAGGACCTTCCTGAGCCAGATATGATGTCTTCACATTTCATAGCATTAGATGGATTTTGATTATAGTAATTCCTTCATTATATGCATCATGAGAGGAGTAATCCATGGTCCTCTGCAAGGACAGGGAAGGGATCTAGGAGGTTCTGTTCTACAAGGAGCAATATGATTTTCTGCCTACAGTCCCAGCCTGCAGACTGGGAGATGTGGGGCTCTTTTCCACCACTGACACTGGGTGGGATTGATGTGGATCACTGCCCTGTCTGCCCTGGTGCTGTTGTTTTCCTTTCTCCCTGTCTTCTCCTCCCACCAATTTCCATTAGCTTGACCTGAAAGTTTCTCTGCAGAAGCCAGACCTGCTCTGCTGGAAATGCATATATGGAGACACAGGTTGTGTTTGTCCAGAATGTACCCAGGGAGGACTCTGAGTGCAACAAAGGGGGGAAACACCTGGAAGAGAAAAGGACATAAAGTAGCTTTAATTGTAGGCAAATAGCTTCTCTGGGCCTCTCTTTCCTTCATCTGTACAATCCTTCTCACTGTGATGCTGCTGGATGCTGCTGGCAAGCTTGTGTCAAATGTCCTACACCACACAGGACTACAACTACGCGAAGGCTCTTTCTGAACATACAAAGAGAGAAACTGCATGGATGGAAATGTACTAAATAGTTTTCTGTTGGGAGGTTGGCTTTTAAGATACGTGTAGGATTTTAAAATCTGGGGAAATACAAAGACTTTTATTTCCAAGTGGCGGGGTGATGTCAGGGAAAAAATATCTTGTTCATTAAAAGATGGGGAATGAAGCTTTGAGAGCAGTTTTCAAAAGCTTTGACCAAAAATCACTCTTAAGTTCCTAAGTAACTTAATCTTTACCTTTGTTTCAAAGTGCTGGCAACAGCCATTGTGTGGCTGGGGGTCTGCACTGAAAAGATATGGACTGTTTCTGCTAAAATCCATGCAACTACTGAAGTTTTCAAATAGCTAGAATAAATTAAATGAGTATCAGCTGGATATTCAGAAATGGAATATTTTATTTTCTAGAAAACTGGAAATGCAGTTTGCCCACTTGTCAACGAGTACGTTAACGAATCAGGTTTCCCATTATTTGATTAGCATGGGCACTAATGTGTTCTGCCTGTTAAGCTGAATGCAGAGAGGAATGCTGAGCCCAGTCAGTCCAGAGCTGGAAGAAGGTTTTCTAACTCTGCAAAGAACTAATTTGCCTTTCCCACTCAGCACCAAGCTGATACAAAGGTCCCTCAGAAAAATAACTGTGCTTAGGGCTCAGCATATGGACACGCAGGGTGTAGGGTCTGCAAACATCCCAGCTGGTGGAGAGGCTGGTGCCTGGAGAGGATCCAACTCCCCAGCCTCACCGTGTTGGCAGCAGCCACCGTTCTGCCCCCAAACCTCCCTGCAGAGCTTTGCCTCAGCATCCTCGTGCGGCTGCTTTGGACACAGAGCGGATCACTGAGCAGATCACAGAGCGATCCCGTGTGCTGCGAGGCTGGTTGTGGCTCAGCAGAGAGGGAGCAGCAGTGTCCCGGGGGTGGGCACCGTCTCCACAGCCCCACGGGAAAAGAAGGAGGCTCCCAAGGGAGACCCAGGACCCAACGGCACATGTTCCACAGCCCAGGCAAGGTCCTAAAACGATGCTCTCCATTCCAGGGGAGACCTCTGCTAGCAACTGCCTGCGAGCCCTGCCCAGGGCCCCTGTGTGTGGTACGGAGACTCCTGGCAGGAGCCAGATGCTGATGAATTTTCAAAACAGCTGTTTCAGGAAGTTTTTCCTTACTTGGGGCTGTTGAAGTGTTCTAGTCCTTGCTACCAGTATATTGCTAGCATGGGAAGCTCATTCCACCTAATTGTACTAAGTGTGTGGTGATGGAGATGAGGCCTAATTATCTTCATCAAATTGATTTCATTTTGGTTACCACATGGCTATTAGAGACATGACAATAATTTTTCATCTCTTTGATCAGGACTGGAGTTTAACCAACATTTCTAAAGTCATTAATGTGTTCTGCCTCCCCCAGGCTAATGATTTGATTACCATGTAAATGCACTCGATCCAAACCCTTCAGCTCTACACTCTGGGTGATGGACAGGAGGTTTTTAAAGAATGCATGTTGCACCAAAATCCACCAGCAGTGCCAGGTAGTGACTGTTTAGCCTGGAGAAAAGGAGGCTGAGGGGAGACCTTATTGCCCTCTCCAGCGACCTGAAGGGAAGGTGTAGCGAGGTGGGAGTTGGTCTGTTCTCCCTGGGGAC
>JANIMW010023997.1:37476-50085 GCA_024582635.1 Todiramphus saurophagus
GGAGTCACCATCCCTGGAGGGGTTTAAGAGCTGGGTAGGTGTTGTGCTTAGGAACAGGGTTTAGTGGGTTTGATAGGGCTGGGAGTAAGGTTGGACTTGATGATCTTGAAGGTCTCTTCCAGCCAAAACTGTTCTATGATTCTGTGGCAGGAGGGGAGACGCGTACACCTCAAAGCTTCATTTCAGAGCAGTCCTGAGTACGGAAGTGTCAAGGAACCCAGGAGGGTCACGTGCAGCTCCCACCTCCTGGGATGCTTCCCCACAGCTCACCTGCAGGAGGATGACCTACCACTGGGAGCAAACTGGGACATTTCTTAGTTAGCTTTTGTTCTTACATATCTCTCTATATATTTATATATGCAGTGCTAAGAAACTCCATAGAATTTTATGTTTGTGGGTTTTTATTCTTATTTTTTGATGTGGCAAAAATCTGGGTTACGTCAGGTGATGCATCATAGTATATAATGATTTATGCCTATTATGAAACATGTGTGTATATAGATGTTGGTAACATACGTTAGTAATGTGCTATGGCTATCACTTGCACACCATGACACGATATATCATTATTGATGCAGTTTACATTTAAATATTCCCTAACGTATTTAAGGGGGTTTCTTTAAAACCCTTTCTATCTTGTTGCCATCCTTTTTTTTTTCTTTTTTTCCTTCGTGGATCGATTTGTATTGGAAGGAAATATTTTGGTGCTTTAGCTCAGGTGACTTAGGGTACCAGTTCGAACGAGCCAGGGTGGTCTCACCCCTGGGCCAAGTCAGACACATGCGTTGTGCTTCTCACAGGTTTTTGTGTAGGCTATGCTGAGAGTCCTGCAGGAACAAGCTTCCCCAGCCTTCCCAGGAGTTTGATTCCTGAAGGCAATTAAAGAAATGATGGTACTTCCACTTCCCAGGAGCTTTACCCAGCATCTCTCTCTCGCTGGGGCAGAGCCTTTCCCCTCGCCGGGCTCCGTGCGGGAAGGCTTGCGGAGAAGCGAGATGTTCGCCCGAAGGGTGCATGGCCTGGCAGAGGCACTTCCCACCTGCAGGACTTTGCCATGGCCATCTTGGCACTTCAGGCCTCAGTTTCCCATCAGTAAGGAGCCAGCATAAAAACTATGTGCCAATCACTTCTCTGGTAAGGACAGGAGATGGATCAGATGTATTACAGCTAATACGGGTCTATTAGGAAAAGTAAATATCTTGTCCGTGTAAAAAAGGTAGGTTTAGATATCAAATCTTCAACCTTGCCTAAGAAACACCCTAGGAAGGCTGTGGCACACTCGGTGGAGGGGCGAGGAGCTGGAAGGGCAGGAGGGGCTGCAAGGTCACTCCTCCCATAATGCAGAGAGCAGCATTTCCAAAGCCTGGCCTTGCCTGGCCAGCATCCCTGCAAAGGCTGCTGTCGGTTGCTTTTTACTGGGGCTGGGACCCACGGTTCCCCACGGGGCTGGAGATGCCCCGGGACAGCTCCAGGGCACTCAAGGCAGGCAGGGAAGGCAGACATGGGCAGTATTGCAGGGGGAGAACCGGTGCTGCCCTGCTAACGGTTCTGTGCCATGGAGAAAGAAAAGCCCCCTCCCTGGCCCCTGTCCCCATCCCCATCCCTGTCCACTGCCCCCACTCTGCTCCCAGCCTCCCCCCACTCTGCAGCCTCCTGACCCCATGGAAAACAACTTCAGCTCCCCAGCTTAAGAGACATTTATCTTGTTTTTTGCTGTGTCAGTTTTGTGGCCGTGCAGTGACTCGGGGTGGTCTGGGAGGATGGCAGGGAGGGGGGAGGTATGGGCAGAAGCGGGGGCAGGAAAGCAGGGGGAGGCAGAAAAGGGGATGTCCCTTTTTGGGGCAGCAGGCAGGGAGCTTGGCTGAACCTGTATCATGTGGCTGTGCCCTGCAGGAACGGGCACATACACACAGAGAGGGCGGGCTCAGCTCTTGATTTGGTGGATCAACAGCAGGTACTGACCGGCTTTCAGATGTGGGGAAAAAGGGTTATTCTGTTTGCTGATCTAACCCTTGCAGTTCTAACCCCAGTGCATTTGTAAAGAGACTTCAACCACAGTTCAGTGTTCATCATCTGCGGGGGGAAAAGGGAGCTTCACCTGACTTTCCTGGATCCTGGAAAGAAGCACATGGGGACAGGACTTGCCTCACCTCCTGCTTTCTCCTGGACGGTGAGCTTTCCTGGCAGGGTTTGCTCCACCTCTGCAGGAGGCAGCAGGAGGGGAGCGCGCAGTGAGCGATGCTGAGAGGTGGGAAATCTCGACAAGCGCCAAAACACATTTAGTGACCGCATCCACGGGCACACGCAGTTCTCCAATTGACAGAAATGAATTGAATGCAGGTGCTCTGGCCACGGTGCCTGCCTGAGGAACCACTTTGTTGTGTTTCACTGAGAACAGGCAGCGAGAGACCCCCATCCACCTACTGAGGTGAACAAACCCCCAGGGCCGTGCCCCAGGTGAGTGCTTTGCAGCTGCCATGGGGCTGCAATGTGCAGACCTTCCAGCATCTCCTGATACCTTGGCATCTTTTACTCTGCAAATGGTGCTCTCCTTATAGAAAGAATTTAGATACAGAAATGTTTTTTTCCCAAGGAAGGGAAATAGTGATGCAAAGGAAGCATCAGCTTCTCCAGTGGAAAGCTCTGAGAACTACAGAGACCTCACAAGCCAACATGTGCCTCTTCCCAGTGTTATTTGTAAGCTCTTTGCAGCAGTGTGTGTTCACAGGGACGTGAGGGCTGGTGGGCTGGGTGCAGCTATAAGGGTGTAAGGGGTTCTGCCTTTGCAGCATCACCATCACTGCACAGGGAGGGCCCTTTGCCTGCCTTCCTTTCTGTTCCCTGCACAGTGTTGGCACAGGTACGTGTGTGGTGCTGCAGGGAACCAGACTGAGCACTTGGACCAGCTCTGACATAATATCCAGGCTAAGGAAGAGAAACAAAAGGTGACTGTTTTCAGCAGGATCAGCTTCCCGTTCTGCATCACTGGGCACCTGCTTGGGCTCTGGGAATAGGGACTTGGTGGGGAAGGACACAGGGAGTCATGGTTTTCTCAGAGGCAGCCTTGGCTTAAATTCAAGTAAAGCTACTGTTTAACAGCACGACATACAGTCCTGTACTGCTCTTTACAGGCAGCAGAGGCACTGGCCGGCTGATGGGCCACTAGGCACCAATGTCTGGGTCCAGCGTGTAGGATGGAGGCCTTAAGCAAGCATATATAAACACGTGTATGGGCTGCAGCAGCTCCTCGGACACACCGAGGCTTTCCATGGGCTGCAGCAGCTCCTCGGACACACCGAGGCTTTCCATGGGCTGCAGCAGCTCCTCAGACACACTGAGGCTTTCCATGGGCTGCAGCAGCTCCTCGGACACGCTGAGGCTTTCCATGGGCTACAGCAGCTCCTCGGACACACCGAGGCTTTCCTTCCTTTGGAAAGCAAACCAAAGGCCAGCCCCACCAAGCTGGAGGCAGCTGGGTTGTTTGCTCCCTTTTCCTGGGCAGCTCCTGCCATTTCCCAGGGCAGGCTGCTGCTGCTGCCAGTGCTTGGGGAGAAGGATGCGAAGGACTGAAGGGCTCTAGTCTGTTAGTTGATTTTAATGAATATAAATTAATGTGGTTTTCTTTTCTGTCTCGCAGACATTAAAGGCCAGTATGACTCACAAGCACGATCTATCTTACCATGGTGGCAACGACACTTTAATCACCTCTGACGGAGGCTCCTACAGCCCGTTCAGGTGCGGGGAGCAGACTCGCAGAGCTGGGTGGAGGTGAAGGACCAGGCACAGTTCTCCAGCTCCTCCAGGCTCAGGACAACAAGCAAGGGACAGCCCACACCCAGCATCTCTGCAGCAACTTGTCTCCGTGTGGCTTAGGACCCCTCTCGCAGTAAAAAGGACGAGTGAAAGGGTGAAAGACTGTCAAAACTATTCAGCCAGTAACAGTAATAACAATAACTGTGAAGTCAGGATCTATTGCAAACCTCCCTGTGAAAGATGGAGAGAGCTGCTTCAGTTCAGGTGTATTTTTAGTTTGGTTTACTGTTTCTCCATGTGTTGCTTTATATTTATCTCTATTAGCAGCAGGCAGTCAGCGGTGATAGCAGGGGAACACCAAAGCACCTGACCTCAGTGGCACTGTGACACTGAAAACAGTTCTTTTCGAAGTGGTCATGTAACTTTCTGTCAGGGAAATTTTTAGTAAGAGCTTAGCAAGGAGAAAGCTGCAGCAGAAGCGGAGTGTCTTGATGGAAACTCAAAATGACATTCTGGACCTAGTCCTGGGCCCGAGGTGCAGAAGCGCTGTGATGTATGGAGGACCACACTAAATTGTCCTCTCCATCTTCCCATGAAGGTCTGTCTAATCTCACCTGCAATGGCTGAATAGAGCTTGTCCCTCATGGAAACGGGAGGAAGGATGACAAAAGAGGAGAGAAATTAGCAGCAGGGGTAAAGTATGGCACTCCCAGGCCGATCCCATAAGCACTAAAATGCTTCAGCAGTTTAATGTCATTTCGCAGGGTAATCTTCAGCCAGCCTTGTCTGGAGACACTAGCAGGCTGCTTCGGCGCTCAGTGGTGCAAATCATTGAGCTGCACTCTGAAAGTACGAGGAGAAGGAATGATGAAGTGTTTTCATGTACCTTTTTCACATGACCTTAACCTCCCAGTTCCCTTCACAAACTGAATTCTGCTCAGTTATGCTAGTCTGAGTCCTTTGAAGTCAGCAGATTTTCATTAAGGTGGCACTTTTACCTTAGCTGGACAATCCCATCGTGTAGTGAGATAAAATTTATTTATTTATTTATTTTTACATTTCACTGACACTTTTGGGATAGAGTGGTCTCTGCACCACATCTTGAGTAAAAAAAAAGGTTATTTTCAGAATGACTCAGTCTTCTCTTTTGCCTCAGTTCTTCAAGAGAGACCAGTAGGCAGTGAGACAAATAGATGGAGAAATCAGCTGCTTCTGATCTTGGTCTCACCCCTTCAGTAACTGAACAAGAAGATGAAAGAAATTTATTTTAGGGAAGCATAAAATATTCACACAGAAAACAGAGCTGAACTTGTACAACTTGAACTTAAGGTGAAGATGGCCTTTGGGTAAAGGCTTTTCCATGTGTTGTCTGGGGGTCTTTACCAGGTAAGTGTCCCCAAACTAGCTATCTTACCAAGTCTTTTTCGTTCTCTCTCATGACAAAAAAGTTTATTAAATTGTGACAGCAATTTAGCTTCTTCTGTGTATTGTGAAATGATAGAAATGTGAGACACATCCTCTCCATACCTTTCTTCTCGAGCATCTGACCCTCTGGTGATTACAACACGTGCCTGTCCCTTCAGGCAGCAGCCTGAGGGGTTCATCAGTTGAGTCGCGCAATGAAAAAAGCCCCTCCTAGTTTGCTAGGCTGTGGTCCTGTAGAGGCTTTGAGAGGACCAGAAGTAGTGGCGTGTAGTTCATGTACCTGGAGGGGTTAAGGCACGGTGGGGATCAGCACCAGGCTACACACCAGGCAGGAGAAGGCCTGCCCAGGAGTTGTGTAGGTCAATGCTGGAAGCTGAGCAGGGGTTTGGCACCCAGCAGTATGGGGTTTAGGTGTTGATGGGAGGCAGGTTAACAAGTTCCTTTCAAATATCACCTCGTCTCCCACTGAAACCAGAGATTTAGGAGCCAAAGTCCCCGTGTTCTGTGGGATGGTCAGGATTTTAGGAGCCTGTGGACTCAAGGAAATGCTGGCACCTGTTGTTACTCCTGAAAATGCTTCCTTTAACCACTGAGACCAGGATGTGAGCAGGCAATTTGCTCTAGAAAAACCAGTTTCCTTTAGAATCCACGGGAAATACATCTTTTACTATAGGTTTAACAGTTAACACGCTTAAGTGAGTAAACAACTTAATTTACTTGTTAAAATCCAATGAAATAAAAGCAATCCATAGCAAAAAGGGTGCTGTGGAAGGCAAGGCTGGGTCTACACCCAGGCTGATGGTGCTGGGAGGGAAGGGCACTGCAGCTAAACCACCTCCTTCGCAGTATGTCCGAGACAGCCTCTGCTGACACCCCAGTGTGACTGGGAGGTCCCTAGAGAAGAAGGGGTAGGCACCAGTTAGTCTATCAGAGGGCCGGGTCAGACCCAGTGGCATGTACCTTTGCTTCCCTCTGGGGGAGATTGTTTTAGTAACGTTGGATGCAAAGGCAGGAGCAGCCTCCTCTTGGCTCGGGTGGTTTCACGGCAGGATAGGCTGAGAAGGCATCAGTTCTGGGCCAGAGGAGACTGAACGGGACCTTTTCCTCTCGCTGACAGAACAAGACTTTAATGGTCTATTGGAAGTTATTCTGTATCGCAAAGGAAGTTGATAAAATAGAACATAAAATTCTCTAATAGAGGATTTAATTATCAGGAAAGCCAGACTGAGTGAAGCACTTGAGCAGAACTCTTTCCATCGCTAAAAAGGCAATGATTATTCTCCAAGGCCACGTTATTTATTCAGGTGATCCTGAAGTACTGAGAAACCACACATGTGTCTGTATGTGTGCACGTGCTCGCATGTCTTTGTGTTGTTTGGGGTTTGGTTTGTTCTTTTGGGGGCTTTTTTTTCCATCCAGACAGACTGCCACTGCCATTTAAAATGTCTCAGATTTTCTATGACTTCAACTAGATTTCCAGTGAAACCGGTGTATCCACATGACCAAGCTGAAACCAGTTAAAGTAATCAGGTCTCAGGACTGGAAAGTAGGCGCAATGAATCAGAAGGTTTAAAAAGCCCTCAAATTGCTATTATTTCATTCTTCACCATAGCTATCAAGGTTTAACTGCACCAGAAGGACTTATTTATTTTATTTGAGAAACAGGCACTTCTCTGACGCCCTCTGTTAGTCAATATATCAGCGTGTCCCTGGCTTATGTTGTTGTTTTTTCCAGTATACAGCTGGAAAAGAAATAACAGTGCCTGATGATGCTGGGGTGTACGCCTGCAAAGTTTTAAATGCAGTTCTGGTATTTAGCCTTTAAACCTAATGAGATTAAACACAGAATCCATCCATGCAATTCACCCTAATGACGGCTTTGTGGTTGCTTCCAGCAGCCAAATCGTGTCGCGGTGTCTGCCGTGGTTGGGCAGCAGCAGATCCTTTTGGAGGAGAAAACAAGCTGGAGCCTCCTGCTGTGAACTCAGCCATGGCCAAACTGCCCAGGAGTGGACTGAGAGGCTGCCAGGATGCTGGGAAGCCCCTGTAGGGACCTCCTCACCTCCACCCATGCCCTTCATGGGCAAAGCTGTGCTTGTTCCCTGCGGCTGCACTGGGGCTCCTCTCAGCTGGGCCCCTCCAGAGCCCGTCTCTCAGGAGAGCTGATGCTATGCATGACTTTCACCAGCTGGAGAGTCTGGGTACATAACGGCCAGTTCGGCTTCTGGAGGCTGGGGAGTGACACAAACTGCCTTGCTACCGGTGTAACCTCCTTTCTGCTCAGGACAGCGTTAAGCTGCTGTGGCCACTTTAATGGGGAGAGCAGTAGCTGCTGCGTCCGAGGCCGAGGTCTGCCTTCCCTATACCCAGTTACGGCAGGAGACTCTATGTATGTAAATACCCTTCGAGATTCACAAATGCTGTGAATCTCTTGCTTTTATTACTCAAGGCAAAGCCGCATTGTGGGTGGCGGAATCAGGTCAGATCATGGTGACTTTTTTCCCACAGAGGCAACTTCACCCTGCAAACGCCTTCTTCTCTCCCCTCCTCCTTATCCTGCCCAAATACCTGAGGACATAAACCCAAGCTAAGGAAATGCAACTGCAGCAAAGTCTCAGCTTGAAAATAAAGAAAAACCCATGGGATGCTCCACGTGGGTCCAGCGCTGACTTCTTCAACATGAGCAAGCAAAAAGCTACGGGGCCAGTGAGCTGGTGGGGCTCCCTGTGAACTGGCAGGCTCCATTTAATCTTGGAACTAAGTCTTCACAAGGAAGGGGACAAGGAAATCTCTTTCTAGTGAATTTTCGCTGGTATTGTGTTTATACCTTGACAATTGGCCGTTCTGAAAGGCTGCGGAGGCTTTTGGTGACAGGAGCGCTCTGTGTGAGGCCTGGCTGAGGGCAGCAGGATCCGCTCACACACCAGTGCCTGGGAACCCTTCGGGTGGGCACGCCAGGACTTTAGCCTGCTCTAGCTGAATACTGATGCTTGAAGTGATGCAAAAGTAAGCCAAGGCCGCTCCATCAACCCAGGAGAACTCTGTGGAGATGGACCGACCTTTTGTTCGTCACTTTAGTTTTCTCTAGCGGCTTTCTACGGCGAGTGCCATGCAGTGCGAGTTTGCAAAAACGTATTTAATTTTCATTAAGAAAGATCTTTGAGAAGAAGCAAATTCCAGATTCACCCGGTTCATTAGTCTGCCAGGGTAAGACTGTGTCCCTGTACGGCTTCTGCTACCTGAGCAGGCGCGGCCATCCCTCACTCCGAGCGTGGGATTCCCGTGATGCACCAAACTCAACGTGAATCAGGACGCGCTGCCTGTAGTACCTACGGTGGGTGTGTGTACAAACACACACCAGCGTTCTGGAGTGCATTCAAACTGCTTGCTAAGCCACGGTCAGAAACGGTCAACAAACAGCGAAAGAACAATTTTACTCGGCATTTTATTCACTTAACAGAAACATTCACTTATCAGGTATCACTGAAATGCAATTTACAGAACTTAGCAGCAAATTCACATATGTAAAGTCAGATTTATTTTCTTCTGTTGTCTTTTTTGTTTCTTTTTCTTTTTTACAAATATTACAAATGTACATCCATTAGTACAGTATTGCCATTCACTCATGCGTGTTATGTACAGAATCTTCACTAGAGAATTACTACTGAGCAATTTTTCCTTGCTTCAGGAAATGCCACGTGTAGGTCATGTGTGCTTCTGGGATGTGGGCCCATCGCACTCTATCGCTGCACACAGTGAGAAGAAGTAGACATCGAAGGTCATATTCAACCCTAGTGCAAGCAGGTGCAACTCCACTGCCTTTAGTGAGATCAACTGCTGCCGACTTGCAGCGAGGACTTGGGCTGGCCTCCACCACTGAGTTAGCTCTGGCAGCCGAATCCAGGACTGCATTTATGTGTTTCTTGCCACAAAGGATAATTGGATCCCACTACACTTTCCTTTTTGTCCTTACCAACAACCAGTTGTCACTGTAGCTGCAACGCTGGCCTGTGGAGCTATATGCTTTAGTCAAGCTGATGTCATGCCAGGGCTGCAGGAGGATGGATGAGGGCAGGGAGATGTAAAGGAGGAGCCATTGAGGTCTCTTGTGTGCTAGGTCAAAGACTAACTTGGAGAAGAGAAGAAGAAGACATTGCTTCCCCCTGCCTTGTGGATCTCCACATGAGGAACCTTGTCCTCCTCTCTGGTTGCCCTGTGATTTCTGTGCCTTAGTTGGAGCAGCCAGAGCCCCTGGGACCACCACTGCTAGTATCACCCACAGCTTCTCCAGCACCTTCAGCTGTGGGCCTGACCCCTACCCACCTGCCGCCCCTCTGAGAGAGGATGGATGGGACCGTGTGGAGGTACCGGGAAGCTCCAGAAAGTGCCAAAAATACTCTGAGTGTTAACGAGAAGACCTGACAAAGTGGTTACCACAACCATCTCAGGTGGTTTGTTGTTTTTTATTGTTGTTTTTGTTTTTTACCTATTTCTATTCTAAGGGTAGTTGCTGTAAATATTTTTGGTAGTTAATATGGAATGTATTATTTTGCTGAAAAGGTTTCTGGAAGGGGAGAGCTTTGTTTTATCTAATTTAAAAATTCTAGTTTATCACAATTGCTTTTATACAAGACACTATAGATACATCTTGTAGTTTATAATCTAAAAATAAAATCTCATCAAAATACTGTAGCTATTCTATTGTGGGCATCAATAAACAATGTATTTACTGTATATGGCTCTCCAAACATGATAAACCCTATACAAAGAGCATCTATCTTTATTGATAGGAACAGTTTCCCGTGTAAAGGAAATTACATGGAAAAATATGAGCCTTGTGTTATTTGAAAAGTAACTCAGCTTGACAGTTCTGAGAAAATACCAAGACAATTATCACAAATCAGTAGCAGCATGTTATATACAGATTTAAAGAGAATCACAGGAATAAAAAGAAAACAGTAGTTATATACCCGCAAATCCTGTCATTTAAAAAACCAAACCCCCAGAATGGAAAGGAACGCACAGGACGTTTGGAGGTTGGAGCTGTAGTGGGGCTATCAAAGCTCAGTTCTCCCGTGACTGTATCGTCTGCATTCTGATGAAGTTTGGGGTGGTTCAAAGATGAGATTATCTCAGACCCAACCACAGTTCTGAAGAAAATATTTAGCTGCTGGGTGCTACTCATCTCCTAACTGCAAGACCCCACCCGCTTTAGGAGCTGCAGATGAACATGGATAGTGATAGTACTTGGCATTCACAGAGAGCTAGAACCTGGAAGCTCTGACACCGAGTAAGACCTCACCCAAGCCTGTAGTTGCACCTGCTGCACTTGGGTGAACCAGACTGTGTGGGGAGGTCAAACTCACTATCAGAGTGGCAGACTCTGGCTTACTCTGTTGTGTATGACCAGAGTATTTTGATCGCTCCAGGTTTCTTAGGCGTGAAGCAGGTAAGTATTATTATCTCCATTTGACAGGTGGAGAAACTGAGGCAGGAAAGAGCTGAGTATCCAACGTGCTGTCTCGTTCGGGCTGGCTTAGCTGTGGCTACCCAGCCCAGCCACTTGTCAAATGTGCGGAGCATCCTGAGTTCACGCAGTTAATTTAGAGTGGTGGAGCATCAGAAGCTTGGAAATCTGAGGCTCTGGGTCCTGCCTGCAGCTTGCCTGATTTAGGCAGCTCCCCAAACCTCCGGAGCAGGGCCCACTGTCCCAGAGAGCTTCCCCAGCAGACCCTGCAGCTCCCCAGGCAGCACAGCCTTGCCTCGTCTCGCCTCGCCCTCTTGAAGAGCATCTACATCCCAGCGGGTGTCTAAAGGGCACGCGTGATGGCCAGGGCCCAGAGAATTGAAGTTGCAGCATGCAAAACTTGGGGCCAGATTTGAAGATTTGATGGGAAGTGGTTTGTCCAAGGTGTCAGAGGCAATAAATGTGAAAGCCGAGGGAATCCTGACGCCCGGCTTTGTGCTCAGAGCCAGCAGTGGAAAATGGAGATTAAAGATGCCGTGTATCTTTGGGGTCCAAATTCTTTCTTACAGATTTAGGCAGCTAATAGGATGATTTTGCATAGAGATTAGACACCCCTTTTGTGGGCGATGATGGATGCCCAGACCTGCTGTCACGCCCCATGCCTGGGGCACTTCCATTTTGCTCCCTATTTTCCATTATTCAGCGATGACTCTTGCACTGATTGCGTTCTGGATCAGAGAGGCGGCCCGCTAACACCTCGAATCAATGATAACCAACAGCAAGAAATGAAAAGCAGAATCCTTCTAGGGGTGGCATTATAATCTGGGCAGGTACATTCTTGGGAAGGGATCATGAAAAAGCAGTTTTCTGAAGTCGAGTTCAGTGCATCGGACACATTTCTATTTACGTATTTCCAATACAGAATTAAAAGGAATTATTCCCATGGAGGTTGCTATTAAATCTCAAACTGCTTCAATGCTCTCGACTCACGTGTCCTGCCTAGCCTTCTCTCCAGCTGACTGGAACCAGTCATGTAGCAAAGGTGTCAAGTGATTTATACAGTCAGTAGGAACTGATCTTGCTCTGGGGGTTTCTTCACCCAGGTGCCCAGCCCGGCTTTCTGAAAGGCTTTAAACAGCTGCTGCTTGACAGACTGGTACGTCTGAGCCACCAGCTTTGCCTCGCTGTACACTGATGGCATGTCTCCATGGCTCGGTGTTCGTGTGCTCAGCTGCAGAACAAAAATCAGGGAAGGAGAAGAAAATAAAATAATAATAATAAAAAAAAAAAATCAACCAATGAGCCAAAAGAAACAGGAGGCTTCAGTAGCTGTATAATCTTCCTGTCTACATTTCATAAGCAACAAACAAACTATCACTGTGCTTTGTGTGTTTGCTTTTGGCTTAACAGCAGAAAAACAGGGAAGGAATAAATGCCTGTGACATGGTTTCCAGCCATTGCAAAGAGAAACAGGGTAAACAGCTTTGCCTTGGAGTGGGCACAGCCAGGAGCAGATCTTGGTGTGTTGTACAAAGGTAAACCTGTGCTTCTCACTTAAGATGATTTTTAGGGACAAAAAAGGGAAAAATCCTTTCTGAGAATCTTTGAAGAATGTGCTCGGTTTAGTCTGGGAAGCGGAGCAGCTCAGTGCTGCCAAGTAATGCCAAGGGACACAAGAAGGAGGGTTCCCTTCCACACTCGCCATTTTTCCCTCTTTAATATGTTATTGCCTGAAGGGCTGTGAAACCTGCCCAGGACAGGGCAGAACTGAGTCGTCAGGATTGGTGCTGGTGTTCTGTGGGGACATGGGAGCTGCTGGCCGGGAGCTGCCCCTGGAGCCAGCGCCGTGTGCCCACTGCCCCTGTCACCTGCGGCACAGTGCTGGGACCAAGCACCCTTCAGCTGCAGGGACAGCCTCCCGTGCCAAGCACCCTTCAGCTGCAGGGACAGCCTCCAGCACCAAG